>CM026895.1:21485265-21521965 GCA_015227895.2 Colaptes auratus
GCAGCCAGTTCTGAGACCCCAGTTCAAGAGGGACAGGGAGAGAGAGTCCAAGAGAGTCCAACAGCTATGAGGATGCTGAAGGGCCTGGAACATCTGGTGAGGCAAAGGGCTGAGAGCCCTGGGGCTGGAGGAGAGAGAAGGCTGAGAGGAGATCTGATCAAGTTTATAACTATCTGGGGGGCAAGAGGCTGGGGCCAGGCTTTGTCAGTGGTGCCCAGGGACAGCACAAGGGGCAACGGACAGAAATTGGAACCAAGGAAGTTCCACCATGGTGTGAGGGTGCTGAGCCCTGGAGCAGGCAGCCCAGGGGGGTTGTGGAGTCTCCTTGCCTGGAGGCTTTCAAGAGCCAGCTGGATGTGCTCCTGTGTGACCTGCCCAGGGGTGTTGGGCTGGATGGTCCCTGGCAAGCCTTCCATTCTGTGATCCTGATCCTTTGGTTCCCCTTCTGCAGTCTCAGCTCACGGGAATCTGGTTTCCAGGCCACAGCTGTTATCTACAAGTCTAGTGAGGCCCCAGGGTGTTTCTCACAGCGCTCACACAAAACCTTTGCCAGAGCCAGGTCCTTCCTGACTCCCTCTGTCTCTTCCCAAGACCGAACTCTTCCTCAGTTTCTACTCAGAACTCTGGGAGGCTGAGCAGCCCCCTGCTGCTCCCCTGCCATCCCCCCAGTGCCATGCAGCTCCACCTCGCACTGAGTGCTGGGCCCCATGCTCTTTAACATCTCTATTGATGATCTGGATGAGGGCATTGAGTCCATCAGCAGTAAGTTTGCAGCTGACACCAAGCTGGGGGCAGGAGTTGATCTGTTAGAGGGCAGGAGAGCTCTGCAGAGGGACCCTGCCAGGCTGCACAGATGGCCAAGGGCAGGAGATTGAACACATCCAAGTGCCAGGTGTCTGCACATTGGCCACAGCAACCCCAGGCAGTCTACAGGCTGGGGGCAGAGTGGCTGAGAGCAGCCAGGCAGAGAGGGACTGGGGGTGCTGGTTGATGGGAGGCTGAACATGAGCCTGCAGTGTGCCCAGGCAGCCAAGAAGGCCAATGGCATCCTGGCCTGCATCAGGAACAGTGTGGCCAGCAGGAGCAGGGAGTCATTCTGCCCCTGTACACTGCACTGGTTAGGCACACCTTGAGTCCTGTGTCCAGTTCTGGGCTCCTCAGTTTAGGAAGGAGGTTGAGCTGCTGGAAGGTGTCCAGAGAAGGGCAACAAGGCTGGGGAGAGGCCTTGAGGCACAGCCCTGTGAGGAGAGGCTGAGGGAGCTGGGGTTGCTTAGCCTGGAGAAGAGGGGCTCAGGGGAGACCTCTTGCTCTCTCCAGCTCCCTGAAGGGGAGGTTGTAGCCAGGCAGAGGTTGGTCTCTTCTCCAGGCAGGCAGCACCAGAACAAGAGGACACAGTCTCAGGCTGTGCCAGGGCAGGTTTAGGCTGGAGGTTAGGAAGAAGTTCTACACAGAGAGAGTGATTGCCCATGGGGATGTGCTGCCCAGGGAGGTGGTGGAGTCACCATCACTGGAGGTGCTCAGGAGGAGACTTGATGGGGTGCCTGGTGCCATGGGTTAGTTGTTTGGGTGGGTTGGGTTGGTTGATGGGTTGGACTCCATGATCTTGAAGGTCTCTCCCAAGCTGGTGCATTGCATTGCATTGTGTTGAGCTGACAGGAAGGCTTCACCACTCCAATGGACGCTGGGCCAGCCTCCCACTGAACAACTGAAGCAAATACTCCTCCAAAATACACTTCAAAAGAGTATTATTGCCTTCCCAATGATCAGTGCTGAAGCTGAAGGCCACCACCCATGGCTGGGATGCTTCCTACGTCTCATCAGACTTCATTGTCCCCTAATGAAACGCAGGATCTGGTTAAATGAACATGAATGGGAGCAACAGAGCTGCAGACAAGGAAGCAGGAGGGAGATATAATTAATGTGATCACTGGGAAAGGACAGGGGGAAAAGCTGTGTGATATTGTTCCATCAATTACCAGCCTCTAATAATTCTGTCACCAAGTAAATGAAAGCATTTCATCAATTAGTGCCAACCCTTTCCCCACAGAGGAGAGAAGGCTGCAGCAAGGCAAAGCCAAGCTGCAGCAAGCAGAGGGGAGGGAAAGGTGGGAAGGGGAACTGGCCTGAAATTGTGCCAGGGGAGGCTGAGGTTGGAGAGGAGGGCAAAATGTCTTTGGTGCCAGAGTGGTCAGGGCCTGGCAGAGGCTGCCCAGGGAGGTGTTGGAGTCCCCATGCCTGGAAGTGTTGCAGCAAGCTGTGGCCATGGCTCCTGGGGCCATGATGGGGGTGGGTTGGTGTTGGACTGGATGATCCTGGAAGGATTTTCCAACCCAAACAATTCTAAGAGTCTCTTATTCTACGACTAGACTCTGTAGGAGGCATTGAAAAGATCTGCAGCATGAAGCCCAGCAGTAAAGAGGGGTTTGGGACACCAGGCTGGCTCATGGACAGCTACCTAGGCTGGCCCTTGCATGGCCTGGCCTGGCCCACCCAGCTCTGAGACTTCACTGCCTGGGTACAGGGCACTTGTACTGGAGGCCATGGCACTGCCTCAGTAGGACAAACATCCTCCTGGTTTGTGAAGGTAGTGACCTCCTCACAACCAAGCACAGAAACAGCATTTCAGCTGTATGAAATCCAGCACTATAGTCAACAGTGAGAGAAAGACTCTCCTCTCCCTCTCCTCTCCTCTCCCTCTCCCTCCTCTCCTCCCTCCTCTCCTCTCCTCCCGAACCTCTCCTCTCCTCTCCTCTCCTCTCCTCTTCTCTCCTCCTCCCTCCCTCTCTCCTCCCCTCTCTCTCCTCCTCTCCCTCTCTCTCCTCCTCTCCTCCCTCTCCTCTCCTCTCCCTCCTCCTCTCTTCTCCTCTCCTCTCCTCTCCTCTCCTCTCCTATTCCTCTCCTCTCCTCTCCTCTCCCATTCCTCTCCTTCTCCTCTCCCTCTCCTCCCCTCTCCTCTCTCCTCTCTCCCACTCCTCTCCTCTCCTCTCCTCTCCTCCCCTCCTTTCTCCTCTCCTCTCCTCCCCTCCTCTCCCCTCTCCTCTCCTCCCTCTCCTCCTCTCTCCTCTCTCTCCTCTCCTCATGCAGCACTTGAGCTGCAGTGGCTCATTTAGGGCAGATGTCCATCATGAGGCATTTGATCTTAGGAAGAAATTCTTCACTGTGAGGATGGCAAGACTGCATGGAGGGTCTGGAGAAGAGGGCTGGGGAGGAGCAGCTGAGGGAGCTGGGGGTGTTGAGTGTGGAGCAGAGGAGGCTGAGGGAGACCTCCTTGCTCTCTGCAGCTCCCTGAGAGGAGGCTGGAACCTCCCAAGGGAGAAGGAATAGAACAAGAGGAAACTGTCTCCAGTTGCCCCAGGGGAGGTTTAGGTAGGACATGAGGAACAATTTCTTGCCCCAAAGGGTTGTCAAGGCCTGGCCCAGGCTGCCCAGGGCAGTGGGGGAGTCTCCATCCCTGGAGGGGTTTGCAAGCCCTGGAGCTGTGGTGCTGAGGTCTAGCAGCACTCAGCAGTGTTGGGCTAATGGTTGAAATCCATGACCTTGAAGGTCTTTTGCAGGCTAAAAGGCTCTGGTTTCCCTGCTGGAGCCTGAAGTGATGGTTCAGGCAGGGCTGGAGGATGGTTTAACCTGCTGGTGTGACTGCTGCTCCTGCAGAGGCTTTAAGCCCTTCCTGGGGATGTTTTTGAGCACTCAGCAAGGAATTGTCTATTCAGAGGGAATTTCTTTCCTGCTCTCAGGATGAGAGGTTGGTGTTTGACTTCATTATCTCCTAACTTAAAGTTCAGGCCATCTGGCATCCCAGTGTGCAAATGATCTTGTAAATTAAAAGGAGAAATATGGCCACAGCTCCCTCGTGGCTGCAGACGTGGGAGCTGGTACAGTACTGGGGACGTGCAGAAGCTAATTGGAAGACACAGAGTTGGCTCCCAAGGTCCCAGCCCAGCAAGTGGAGCAGCACTCGATGAATGAAGGAGGCTGGGAATGTAGGTGGCCAACCTGCAGAGGGTGGCAGCAAGAAGGCAGGGGGAGAAATTGCCCAAGCTGACAGGGGGAGGATTAGAAAAATCAAAGCCCAGGTGGGACAAAATCTGAGCAGGGACACCAAGGGCAAGAGGAAAAGCTGCCAAGGTACAGCAGTGCCTGAAGAGAGCCTGGGGACACGTGGCCCTCCCCAGGGAAGAGGAGCCCTGGTAGCCTGGGGTGTGGAGAAAGATGAGGAACTCAAAGGCTTTTATGCAGCTTCAGAGTGAAGGAGGGAAGGCCTTGATGAGACATTAGGAAGGAATTGTTGGCAGTGAGGGTGGGGAGAGCCTGGCCCAGGCTGCCCAGGGAGGCTGTGGCTGTGCCCTGCCTGGAGGGGTTCCAGGCCAGGCTGGATGAGGCCTTGAGCAGCCTGTGCTGGGGGGAGGTGTCCCTGCCCAGGGCAGGGGGCTGGAGCTGATGAGCTTTGAGGTCCCTTCCAGCCCAACCCATGCAGCGATTTGATGACTCAGTGACTCTCCCTCTCTGCCTGCCGTGCTGAGTGGTCTGCTGAGCCCCTGCAGCTGGACCCTGTGCTGCTGACTCAGCCTTAAACAGCAGTGGTTCTGTAGAGCTGTGCTTGGGTTTCATGGCAGCTTTTCCAGAGCATTTCACCATGGGCAGGGACACCTCCCCCCAGCACAGGCTGCTCAGGGCCTCATCCAGCCTGGCCTGGAACACCTCCAGGCAGGGCACAGCCACAGCCTCCCTGGGCAGCCTGGGCCAGGCTCTCCCCACCCTCACTCACAACAATTTCTTCCTCCTCTCCAGTCTCAGTCTCCTCTCTCCCAGCTCAAAGCCATTGTTCCTCATCCTGGCACTCCCAGCCCTTGTCCAGAGTCCCTCCCCAGCTCTCCTGGAGCCCTTCAGCTCCTGGCAGCTGCCCTGAGTCCTCACTCTGTGTATATTCCACAGGCCCAGCCCGGGCTGGGGACTGGGAGGGACTTCTGGAGCTCACCCAGTCCTGCTCAAGCAGGGCACCCACAGCAGCTTGCCCAGGAGTGAATTTTGCTCTCTGCTGCACCCACACAGCCTCTTTTTCACTTCATTGTCTTTTACAAACCTGCAAACTTTCTCAACCTCTTCCTCCAAGCCCTACCTGTGCACTTGGTGCAGGCTGGGCTTTCCAGGAGCCTCCTGTTCTGTTAAGACAATTAGCTGTTGCCAGAGATGTGTAAAGATGGAAGGTCCTTGGGTGCTTTAATGAACCTGAAAATGAGCTGGAGAACAATCTGATTAGAAAGCTCTCACCACCTCAAGCACTCCCTCGGACTGAGCCATAATGAAGGTAATAATTAGCAAGCTCTCATTTGGAAAAGGCTTGCTCCATAAATGTGTGCTTTGCTCCTGCTATTTGAAGCCACAGCCAAATAGGGAGAGGTCTGCAGGAGTGGAACGAGGCTAAGAACAGATAAATAAAGGCAAGTAGAGGAGGACACAAAGTGAGGTGGTAAGAAAGGGCAGAACAGCTCTGTGCTGGGTGGAAAGCCACAGCTGAGCCTGGCAGGAGTGGAGCTTCCCCCCTGGCCTGTGTGCAGTGGATGCAAACCTAGGCATGGGATCACGGAGCCGCTCGGGCTGGAAGAGACCTTGGAGATCTAACTGCTCACCCTGAAACACACGTGCTTGTCAGTGGCTCCAGCCTGCAGGCTGGGTGAAGAGAGCTGGAGGAATTGCTGAGCAAATGGAGCTCTCTGCCCCACATCCCAGACATCTCAGCAGCCCCAACAGCAGAGCAGCCTGCTGCCGGTTTTGTGACCCCTGAGCAGAGGGGCAAGGCTGGCCTGGGACTCATGGAACTGCTGAGGCTGGGAGAGCCCTCCGAGCTCAGCCAGCCCAGCCCCCAGCCAGAGCTCACACAGCCAGCCCTGCTGCTGAGCCACTGCCACTGCACCACGGCCCTCAGCACCACAGCCCTCAGCACCACAGCCACACAGCTCGGAAACCCCTCCCTGGGCAGCCTGGGCCACTGCCTGAGAGCCCTTGCTGGGAAGGAATTGTTCCTAACATCCAACCTGAGCCTCCCCTGGCACAGCTTGGGGCCATTTCCTCTGGTCCTCTCTCTTGTTGCATGTGAGAAGAGCCCAACCCCCCCCCAGCTCCTGGATTTCAGTGTGCTTGGAGGTACGTCCCTGAATGGCCTCAGAGCTCTGTGCTAAGCCTGGCTGCAGTCTCCTGCTTCATGTGCCTGCATCATCCTGCCATGCACCCAGCACCCAGACAGCAGAGAGTCACAGGGTCACAGAACAGTTTGGGTAGGAAAAGCCCTCTGAGGCCATTGAGGCCAACCATCAACCCAACACCACCACTGTCACATGGGACCTAAGGCCTCTCCTGCTTAGGAGGACCCTGACACTGCCTGGCTCAAGGACCCTGGGGACTTGTAGGCAGCTAGGGTCAGGCTGAGCCCAAGCCTTCCCCATTGGGGAGCTCTCCAAGAGCAGAGGAGTCACAGAATCACAGCATGTTAAGGGTTGGCAGGGACCTCCAGGGATCACCCAGTCCAACCCCCTGCCAGAGCAGGGCACCCTAGGCAGGGCACACAGGACACATCCAGGTGGGATGGGAAAGTCTCCACACCAGGAGACTCCACAGCCTCTCTGGGCAGCCTGCTCCAGGCCTCCAGCAGCCTCACCATAACAGAAGTCTCTCCCCATGTTGAGGTAGAACCTTCTGGGTTCCAGCTCGTCCCTCTTGTCCGTTGTCCCATCACTGGAGACCACCAAGCAGAGCCTGGCACCTTCTGCTGAGCCCACCCCAGGTGTTCACAGAGAGGGAGGGGCTGCCTCTCAGCCTTCTCTGCTCTGGCATGCTGGGGGGCAGCAGAAGAGAGCAGCTGGAGAAGAGGAGCTGGCAGCAGTGCTTGCAGAGCTGGGGCAGGCTGCACCTGGGACTGCCTTGCTCACCAGTGCTGAGCTGCTTCTCCTGGAGCTGACATCTCCCTCCCTCCCAAGCTCTTGAAGGTGTCACCAGTGGCAGCAGCTACCAGGGTTCCAAGAAAACGCTGCCTTGGGTGAACTGCAGGGTCCTGCCTGCTTCCCAGTGGAGGCCTGCAGGCAGCATGCAAGCTGCAGGGGCTCTGCCACTGCCTGAGCAGCACAAAGCCATGGAGGAGCTCCATCCCCTGGGCCTGGGACTGCACCTCCACTGCTGGTCTGCAGGATGCTCCACAGCCCTTGGAAGGCCTTCTGCACGGGTTGCTAAGTGTGCCCCCACCCCAGCTGCATACAAACCACCTTCCTGAGAGGCAGCAGCTCAGCCTGACCCTGCTGCTGCTCACCTGGGAGATAAAGCCACCAGAGTGGGTTAGCTTCAGCATTTCTGCATGCTCTGATAGAGACTGATCAATCATGTCAAATCCTGAGCTTGCTCTGGAAGGTAACCACTTGCAGTGCTCTCTGTGCTGCTGTCGATGTCCTGCTGCTTAAACGACCCCCACAGTCATGGAAGGGTCTGGCTCGGTGTGGCAGCTCAGGCTGGGTGCCTCCTGTTCCTGCCACATACACCCCCAGGGGCCCGAGGCTCCAGCCCCAGAGGTGGCCTCAGGAAGCTGTGTGCTTCATACCCATAATATCCTGTGCCCTATGAATCCATCTGCAGAGTCCTTCTCTTCCTCCTCCTTCCCTCTCTGCCCCCGTGGGAGATGCTCCCTGGCAGGTAACACTGGGGGAGGATCTCCAGGCTCTTAGAATCACAGAATCAGTAAGGTTGGGAAAGACCTCAGAGATCATCGAGTCCAAGCTGTCACCCAGCACCTGCTGACACCTAACCCATGGCTCCAAGGGCCACATCCAAGCCTCCTGTGAACACCTCCAGGCATGGGGACTCCACCACCTCCCCAGGCAGCTCATCCCAATGGGCAATCACTCTCTTTGTGTAGAACTTCCTCCTCACCTCCAGCCTAAACCTCCCCTGGCACAGCTTGAGACTGTGTCCTCTTGTTCTGGTGCTGCCTGCCTGGAAGAAGAGACCAACCTCTGCCTGGCTACAACCTCCCTTCAGGTAGTTGCAGAGAGCAATGAGGTCTCCCCTGAGCCTCCTCTTCTCCAGGCTAAGCAACCCCAGCTCCCTCAGCCTCTCCTCACAGGGCTGTGCTCCAGACCCCTCCCCAGCTCTGTTGCCCTTCTCTGGACACCTTCCAGCAGCTCAACCTCTTTCCTAACCTGAGGGGCCCAGAACTGGACACAGGACTCAAGGTGTGGCCTAACCAGTGCAGTGTACAGGGGCAGAATGAGCTCCCTGCTCCTGCTGGCCACACTGTTCCTGATGCAGGCCAGGATGCCATTGGCCTTCTTGGCTGCCTGGGCACACTGCTGGCTCATGTTCAGCCTCCCATCAACCAGCACCCCCAGGTCCCTCTCTGCCTGGCTGCTCTCAGCCACTCTGCCCCCAGCCTGTAGCACTGCCTGGGGTTGCTGTGGCCAAAGTGCAGCCCCTGGCACTTGGACTTGTTGAATGCCATCCTGTTGGCCTCTGCCCATCTGTGCAGCCTGGCAAGGTCCCTCTGCAGAGCTCTTCTTAAGCCTGGCCAGGCCTAATGCCAGGAGGAGAAGGGGGAAGCAGTCTCAGACCTGGCCAGCTGAGACCAGCCTAGCAGTGGGGGGGGGAGAAAGAGCCCTGGGGCCTTTGGGTGTACCCTCAGGTGGGGAGAGGGGAAGTGTTGGGAGGCTGTGGGTGTGCTCTGTGTGCTTTGGGACTCTTTTGTCACTGTGCTTGAAGCTTCTGTGAGACAATTCCTGCTCTCCATTTGCACTTTCCATCCCTTCTGCAATCCAGTGGTGGGAGGAGTGGCAATCTTTTGCCCCTCTCAGGGGCAGGAGAGGATCTGCCTGGCCTCAAACCAGGACAGCTGGGAGGGACCTTTAAAGGTCACCTAGTCCCACTTCCCCACAGTCAGCAGGGACTCCTTCAACAAACCAGGCTGCTCAGGGCCCCATCAAGTTTAACTTGGAATGCCTGCAGGGATGTGGCTTCAGCCCCCTGTTCCAGTGTTTCACCACCCTGTGTCTGCTCAGAGCCCCAGAGAGCCTGACCTGGAATGGCTGCAGGGCTGGAGCATCCTGCAGGACGCCTGTAGCTTACTGTGGAGCTGAGTGCTCGACTGCTAAGGCTGAGGGGCTCGTGCATGGTGTGCTGCCCTGCCCTCAGCACCAGGCAGCTGCCCGAGGCTCGCAGGACTCTGCCCTGGGACAACCAGGCTCTGCTTCCAGCACACCAGCAAGTCACCTTCAGCTTCAGGCTGGGGCAGTGCCCATGCTCAGACACCAGGGTGCTGTGCTGCAGGAGCTCCTGGCTGTGCTGAGTCCCCAGCCACAGCAGGGAGGGAGCAGCAGGATGTCAAGAAATCACAGACCCACACAGAATGCACTGGGGTGGAAGGGATCCCCAGAGGTCATCTGTCCAAGCCCCTGCAGGCAGCAGGGACACCTCCAGCTCAGGCCACATCAAGTCTGACTGTCTGCAGGGAGGGGGCCTCACCCACACCCCTGAGCAAGCTGCTGCAGTCTCACCACCTCCCTGGTGAAGAGCTTCCTGCCGGTGCTGCACCTGAGGCAGTACCACTGCACAGCTCTGCTCCAGAGCAGCTCAGCTCCCTTGGGCAGCGGGAGCCCTGCTCAGAGCTCAGCTGGCACTTGCCCCAGGCCTCCGTGGGGCTCAGGTGGCAACTCCTGCTTGCAAGGTCTCTGTGATCAGCCCCTGGAGCCCGGACCAGTGACGCCAGGCCCTGGGCCGAGCAGGGGCAGGCTGCGGAAGACACAGGGGACAGGCTGCAGAGCTAAGCCTCAGAGAGGAGTGGAAAGGACATCTCCTAGGAAATGGAGGAGTCTGGGGAGGCCTGGAAGTGGATTCTCCCTGTGAACAAATCTTTGACCATCCCCCAAAGCTCCTCATCCAAATGTCTTGTAAGCCCTGCAAGGGCCAGGGACTGCAGCACTGCCCTGGGCAGCCTGGGCCAGGGTCTGATCAGCCCTGTGGTGAAGAAACTTTTCCTAATATCCAAACTGAACCTTTCTACCTGGGAGAAGAGGCTGGCTGCAGCCTCCTCTCAGGGAGCTGCAGAGAGCAAGGAGGTCTCCCTCAGCCTCCTCTGCTCCAGGCTCAACACCCCCAGCTCCCTCAGCTGCTCTTCACCACCTCCCCTCCAGACCCTTCCCCAGCTTGGTTGCCCTCTCTGGACACAACCCAGCACCTCAGTGTCCTTCTTGGAGTGAGAGGTTCAAAACTGAACTCAATACTTGAACTCAGGTCTGGCTATCACTGTTCCCAGCACATGACAAATGACCTTCTTGAAGCCTTCCAAACAGGGCTCTGATATTTGCCTCTTGTCAGTGATCAACAGCACAAGAATGTCTCTTCCTTCCTGGGGCCTGGAGGATGTCTGCCCAGTAGCACTGACCTGGGACTTCAGCACCAAATTCTCAGTCCCTTTCTCTCACTGAGCAGCAGGGCACCTGCACAGGCAGGGCAGGGATTTGTGAGGGAAATGTAAAAGAAAATAGGGCCTGGAGCTGCTGGAGAGGCTCCAGAGGAGGCCATGAAGATGGTCAGAGGGCTGGAGAAGCTCCCCTGTGGGGCCAGGCTGGGAGAGCTGGGGCTGTGCAGCCTGCAGAAGAGAAGGCTGCAGGGAGACCTCAGAGCAGCCTTCCAGGACCTGAAGGCTCCAGGAGAGCTGGGGAGGGGCTTTGGACAAGGGCTGGGAGTGGCACTGGCACAGGCTGCCAGGGAGGCTGTGGCTGTGCCCTGCCTGGAGGGGTTCCAGGCCAGGCTGGATGAGGCCTTGAGCAGGCTGTGCGGGGGAGGTGTCCCTGCCCGGGCAGGGGCGGAGCTGGATGAGCTTTGAGGTCCCTTCCAACCAGGCTGAGCAGTGTGACACAAAGTGGCTCCAGGCTCCGCCTTGGGCTGTGTATGAAATTATCTTGGTTTTCTTTCCTTGCTACTGCTCCTCCTCCTCATCAGGAAAAACCCACCAATCTCACCCCAGGCTATTTTGAAGCTCCAAAGTGTTGTTCCCATTCATCGTGCTCAGTGCACTACTGAAACAGGAGCACACTGCGGGCTGCTCTGCACTGTGTGAGCTGCCTCCCGGGCAGGGGCTGCCTGCTCCGAGCTGCTTCCTTGCTCTCATTTGGTGAAGTGGCAAGGGGAGGCCTGAGGCACTGACAGGAGTAGGAATCATCACGGATGGCACAATGTGGGTAAGGGTGGGGTGATGAAGAGTCTCTGCAGTGCCCTTGCACCACTTACACTGTCCCCAGAGCAGTGGGCATCATGAAGAAATATGAGTGTGTGAAACACCTTCACAGAGGCCTGATGCTCAGAGTGCCTCTCAGCCAGTTTGCTGATGAACCCCTGGGAGCAGGGCTGCCACCCCTCAGGCTGGCTGCCAGCCAGCCAGACCTGGCCAGGCTGGGAGCTGGGCAGAGCACCTCATGAAGGCACCCAGGGCAAGGGCAGGGTCCTGCCCGGGGAAACATCCTGCAGCAGGACAGCTGAGGGGAGCTGCTGGGAAGAGCTCTGTGGAGAAGGGCCTGGGAGTGCTGGGGGCAACAAGTTCCCCATGAGCCAGAAATGTGCCCTGGTGGCCAGGAAGGCCATTAGGGTCTTCAGTGTGACCAGCAGCTCAAAGCACTTCTTCCTCTTTCTGCTGTGCCCAGTGAGGCCACAGCTGCAGTCCTGGGCCAGTTCTGGCTCCCCAGTGCCAGAGGGACAGGGAACTGCGGGAGAGAGCCCGGGCAGGCTGCAGAGCTGCTGAGGGGCCTGGGCAGCTCTGGGAGCAGCAAAGGCTGAGAGCCCTGGGGCTGAGAGCTGCAGGAGAGCAGCCCCGAGGCAACTGAGCATGCTCGCAAGGCTCAAGGAGCTGTGGGGGCAAGAGGCTGGGGCCAGGCTCTGCTGAGGGGTGCCCAGGGCCACACAAGGGGCAGTGGGCACAGCCTGGCAGCGGAGGTGGATCTGAGCAGGAGGAGCAGTTGTTTGGTGTGAGGCTGCAGGAGGCCTGGAGCAGGCTGCCCAGAGAGGTGTGAGTCTCCTGGTGTGGAGGCTTTCAAGCTCCATCTGGAAGCATTCCTGTGTGAGCTGCCCTGGGTGACCCTGCTCTGGCAGGGCTTGCTCTGGATGATCGTTTGAGGTACTTTCTAACCCCTGATGTTCTGTGATTCTGTGACTCTTGACCAGTCCCCAGGTTCCTCCATCTCCTGAAGCTGAAGTGCTGGGGATTTAAGGTGATTCAGGGAATCTAATTCACTGTCTGAGTTCTGTTAGCTGGGGTCCCTTGAATCAGGAAGTGATGAGACTCCACTTTCCAAAGGGAAGCCACCAAATGATCCACTTAGTGATGTCTTTATCATCCTTTAATTGCTGCTTCTGTCTTTAAACAACAAAATAAGCAAGAAGAGCAGCCAAAAGTGTGTATTTACAGGGAAGTAATTCAGATACTTGAATGAAAGGAAATGAACCAATTTAGGAGGCTGGAAAGGTTACAGATGATTACATGGCTTGGAAGCTCTGCAGTCTCTGCTACTGCTGATTCTAGACCATGGCTGCTGTAACAAACACAGTCCTGGGATTTACACCAGCCCCTTTAAAATCACTAAATCACCACTTAATGCACTGGGGAGAGAGTCAGAGAATCACAGACTGCACTGGGTTGGAAGGGACCCTCAAAGGTCATCTTGTCCTACCCCTGCAGGCAGCAGGGACAGCTACAGCCACAGCAGGCTGCCCAGGGACACAGCCAGGCTGAGCTTGGATGGCTCCAGGGCTGGAGCCTCCAGCACCTCCCTGGGCAGCCTGTGCCAGTGTCTCCCCAGCCTCCCTCTGCAGAGCTTCCTCCTGATGTCCAACCTGACTCTGCCCTGCTCCAGTTCCAAACCATTGCCCCTGGGCCTATCCCCACAGCCCTTCTGCACAGTCCCTGCCCAGCTGCCTGCAGCTGCCCTGCAGGTATTGAACTGCAGCTCTGAGGTCTCCCTGGAGCTTCTCTTCTGCAGGCTGAGCAGCCCCAGCTCTCCCAGCCTGGCCCCATAGCAGAGGCTCTCCAGCCTCCTCTGGATCCTCTCCAGCAGCTCCAGGTCTCTCTTGTGTTGAGAGCCCCAGAGCTGGCCCCAGCCCTGCAGGGGAGGTCTCCCCAGAGCAGAGCAGAGGGGCAGGATCCTCTCTCCAGCTCTGGCCACACTGCTTTGGATGCAGCCCAGGCTGCCCTTGGCCTCCTGTGCTGCCAGTGCCCCTTGCTGGCTCCTGCCCAGCTTCTGCCCCCCAGCACCCCCAAGGCCTTTCCTGCAGGGCTGCTCTCAGTCTCCTCACCTCTCAGTCCCGATTGATACTGAGCTTTGCCCTGACCCAGGTGCAGGACCTTGCACTTTGCCTTATTGACCCCCTTGAGGTTCTCCTGAGCTCACTTCCCAGCCTGTCCAGGTCCTTCTGAAGGAATCTCAGCCACAGCAGCCAGCTTGGTGCCATCTGCAGGGTGCACTCTGGTGCTGTGTGAGGGAATGGCTGGTGCCAGGGCCCAGCACACACCTGTGTCTCTTTTGCATTCCGTGCAGATAGGTGCTCCAAATGCTCCTGAGGCCTGGAGAGGAGCAGGCTGAGCTGTCAGCCCCTGCTGGCACAGGCACTGTGCCCTCCTCACAGTGCTGTGGCCTCAGCTAGAGCAAAACGGCTCTGAACTGGAATGCCTCACCAACCCTGCCCGGAGCAGGAGGACTCCCACCTGCAGCCCCTGCATTGCTGCTCGGGGGCTGAGCCCCGAGATGTCTGTAGGGCAGTTCCTACAGCCCCTGCGGCACTGCAGGCTTCCCCTGGGCCCGAGCTGACGCTGGCCACCGGCAGCACAGAGCCCTGCCCTGCCCTGCAGCAGGGGGAAGCCAAACAGCTGCTGGGCAGAAACACCTGCCCCAGCTCCCCAGGGCCAGCAGGAAGACTTGGGCCCCTGGGATCCCCGACCCTGGCATCTCCCCCTGGGATCCCCGACCCTGGCATCACCCTGGGATCCCTGACCCTGGCACCCTGGGATCAATGACCCTGGCATCTCCCCTGGGATCCCTGACCCTGGCATCACCCTGGGATCCCTGACCCTGGCATCACCCCTGGGATCCCCGACCCTGGCATCTCCCCCTGGGATCCCTGACCCTGGCATCACCCCTGGGATCCCTGACCCTGGCATCACCCCTGGGATCCCCGACCCTGGCATCTCACACTGGGATCCCCGACCCTGGCATCACCCCTGGGATCCCTGACCCTGGCATCACCCTGGGATCCCTGACCCTGGCATCAACTGGGATCCCGACCCTGGCATCACCCTGGGATCCCTGACCCCTGGCATCTCCCCCTGGGATCCCTGACCCTGGCATCTCCCCCTGGGATCCCTGACCCTGGCATCACCCCTGGGATCCCTGGCCCTGGCCCTGAAATGTCAGAAGCTCCTCAGGAAGTGTGCTGTGATGTGTGCTGGCAAACCTCACCTCCTACCTCCTTCATGCCTGCAATCTTCCTTCCAGCTTCCTCCAGAGCTGGGACAGATCCAGCAGCCTCATTCCTTCTGAGTGCAAGAGGACCTGGAGCTGTCAGCTCAGCCAAGGCTACCACCTCTTTCCACAGCAGGGCTGGCAGGTCCTGTGCTCTGCTGCATGCCTGGAAGATTTCACTGGCAGACAAGAGGTCACCAGTGTGGGCAGGGCCAAACTATTTAGAGTCCTAGTTACAGCCCCTGCTCATCACTGCTGGCTTCCCAGAGCATTCTCTGTGCAGATGCATCCATGAGAAATCCTCAGCTTCCATCCTGGGAGCAAATCCCAGCACTCATTCCCTTCAGCTATCAGAAAGGGATGGTGAGCATGGCTACTGAGCATGGCCTTAGGCTGGGTTGCCATCAGTCCTGCAGCTCCAGCTCAGGCCCTCAGAATGATTTGGTTTGGAAGGGACCTCAGAGCTCATCCAGCTCCAGCCCCTGCCCTGGGCAGGGACACCTCCCACCAGCACAGGCTGCTCAAGGCCTCATCCAGCCTAGCCCTGAACACCTCCAGGCAGGGCACAGCCACAGCCTCCCTGGGCAGCCTGTGCCAGGCTCTCCCCACCCTCACTGCCAACAATTTCTTCCTCCTCTCCAGTCTCAACCTAAGCTCCTCCCCAGTCCCCAGTTGTGTTTTCTGACTCACTGTTGGCATCAGCAACCAGTAGATGTTCTTCAGCTCCAGTGTTGTGTCAGAGCTGATTTAGAGGCTTGAGTGAGAAGCTCCACTGCAAGAAGTTCCCTCCATGGGCTCACCCCGGGGAGGCAGGAATGAGGGCCTCTGAAATGGTGAATGGCAAAGGAGGAAGTGAAGAGGGATTCAGAGTCTGTCAGAGGCAGGCATGAGAGGCCACCCAAGGAGTGAACATGTCAGCAGCTTTAAAGAAAAGAGAAGGAAGCTGCTGCGCAGGAGGGGTGCAGCGAGGCTGTGGAATCATTGCCGTGGGAAGCAGGCCAGCAGGCCACACGAAGCAGGACATCCAAAAGCACAATAGACAAGTGAGCAAACGACTCAGAATCCCAGAGCCAGCAGGGGGAGGCTGGAAGGGACCTCTGGAGCTCACCCAGTCCAAGCCCTGCTCCAGCAGGGCACCCACAGCAGCTTGCCCAGGGGCACCATGCCCAGGGGGGGTTGGAAGCTCTCCACACCAGGAGACTCCACAACCTCTCTGGGCAGCCTGCTCCAGGCCTCCAGCAGCCTCAAAGCAAACAACTTTCTCCTCATGCTCAGATGCAGCCTGCTGGCTGCCAGGCTGTGCCCACTGCCCCTTGTGCTGGCCCTGGGCACCCCTCAGCAGAGCCTGGCCCCAGCCTCTTGCCCCCCACAGCTCCTTTAGCCCCTCTGGGGCTGCTCTTCTGCAGGCTCTCAGCCCCAGGGCTCTCAGCCTTTCCCCCTCCCAGAGCTGCTCCATCCTGGTTTGCTCTGTTGTCTGTATCCTACAGGCCAGTTCCACAGCATCCCTAACCTCTCTGTTAAGCTCTCCTGTGCCACTGGGATGCAAGGCATGTGGTGAGCTCCCAAAAAGGGAAATGCTTCCTGCAGTGCCTGAGGAAAGCTCAGGTCTTGGGTGGGTGGTTTGTGCTGACAGCACCAGAGCTAAATTGGATGGGAATTCCTATGCAGAAATCACAGCCCTGTAGTTACCTCCTGCTCACATTCTAGAATAGACACAAGCCACAGAGGAGAACCAGACCTGCCCTGGGCCTGCAGAGAGAGCACTGGGAGGGCTGGGCCATGACACCGGCTGAGAGCTTAAAGTGGAGTCTTTAGAGGAAGGGAAGCCTGGAGGAGTAGCAGATATGGTGAGCAGGGACCAAGGTGAGAGGGCCTGTGATGAGCAATGTCCATAGTGAGCTGAGACCCTGCTGAGCTGTGTCCATAATGAGATGTGTCCCTGGTGGGCAATGTCCCTGGTGAGCAATGTCCATGGTGAGCAATGTCCATGGTGATCAATGTCCATGGTGAGCAATGTCCATGGTGAGCAGGGTCCATGGTGAGAAGTGTTCATGGTGAGCAGGGTCCATGGTGAGCAGTGTCCCTGGTGAGCAATGTCCATGGTGAGAAGTGTCCCTGGTGAGCAGTGTCCATGGGGAGCAATGTCCCTGGTGAGCAGTGTCCATGGTGAGCAGGGTCCATGGTGAGAAGTGTTCATGGTGAGCAGGGTCCATGGTGAGAAGTGTTCATGGTGAGCAGTGTCCCTGGTGAGCAATGTCCATGGTGAGCAATGTCCAGGGTGAGCAGGGTCCCTGGTGAGCAGGGTCCATGGTGAGCAGTGTCCCTGGTGAGCAATGCCCAGGGTGAGCAGTGTCCCAGGTGAGCAATGTCCAGGGTGAGCAGTGTCCCTGGTGAGAAGTGTCCATGGTGAGCAATGTCCATGGTAAGCGGTGTCCATGGTGAGATGAGAGCCTGGTGAGCTGGGTCCATGGTGAGCTGGGTCCATGGTGAGCAATGTCCATGGTGAGCTGAGACCCTGGTGAGCTGGGTCCATGGTGAGCTGGGTCCATGGTGAGCAATGTCCATGGTGAGCAATGTCCATGGTGAGCAGGGTCCATGGTGAGCAGCGTCCATGGTGAGCAATGTCCATGGTGAGCAGGGTCCATGGTGAGCAGCGTCCATGGTGAGCAGTGTCCATGGTGAGCAATGTCCATGGTGAGCAGGGTCCATGGTGAGCAATGTCCATGGTGAGCAATGTCCATGGTGAGCAGGGTCCATGGTGAGCAGCGTCCATGGTGAGCAATGTCCATGGTGAGCAGGGTCCATGGTGAGCAATGTCCATGGTGAGCAGTGTCCATGGTGAGCAATGTCCATGGTGAGCAGGGTCCATGGTGAGCAGTGTCCATGGTGAGCAATGTCCATGGTAAGCGGTGTCCATGGTGAGATGAGAGCCTGGTGAGCAGTGTCCATGGTGAGCAATGTCCATGGTGAGCAGGGTCCATGGTGAGCAGTGTCCATGGTGAGCAATGTCCATGGTAAGCGGTGTCCATGGTGAGATGAGAGCCTGGTGAGCAGTGTCCATGGTGAGCAATGTCCATGGTGAGCAATGTCCATGGTGAGCTGAGACCCTGGTGAGCTGGGTCCATGATGAGCTGGGTCCATGGTGAGCAATGTCCAGGGTGAGCTGGGTCCATGGAAAGCTGAGACCCTGGTGAGCAGTGTCCATGGTGAGCAGGGTCCATGGTGAGCTGAGACCCTGGTGAGCAGGGTCCATGGTGAGCAGGGTCCATGGTGACCAATGTCCATGGTGAGCAATGTCCATGGTGAGCAGGGTCCATGGTGAGCAATGTCCATGGTGAGCTGAGACCCTGGTGAGCTGGGTCAATGGTGAGCAATGTCCATGGTGAGCTGAGACCCTGGTGAGCTGGGTCAATGGTGAGCAATGTCCATGGTGAGCAATGTCCATGGGGAGCAATGTCCCTGGTGAGCAGTGTCCATGGTGAGCAGGGTCCATGGTGAGAAGTGTTCATGGTGAGCAGTGTCCCTGGTGAGCAATGTCCATGGTGAGCAATGTCCAGGGTGAGCAGGGTCCCTGGTGAGCAGGGTCCATGGTGAGCAGTGTCCCTGGTGAGCAATGCCCAGGGTGAGCAGTGTCCCAGGTGAGCAATGTCCAGGGTGAGCAGTGTCCCTGGTGAGAAGTGTCCATGGTGAGCAATGTCCATGGTAAGCGGTGTCCATGGTGAGATGAGAGCCTGGTGAGCTGGGTCCATGGTGAGCAATGTCCATGGTGAGCAATGTCCATGGTGAGCTGGGTCCATGGTGAGCAATGTCCATGGTGAGCTGAGACCCTGGTGAGCTGGGTCCATGGTGAGCTGGGTCCATGGTGAGCAGGGTCCATGGTGAGCTGGGTCCATGGTGAGCAATGTCCATGGTGAGCAATGTCCATGGTGAGCAGGGTCCATGGTGAGCAGCGTCCATGGTGAGCAATGTCCATGGTGAGCAGGGTCCATGGTGAGCAATGTCCATGGTGAGCAGTGTCCATGGTGAGCAATGTCCATGGTGAGCAGGGTCCATGGTGAGCAGTGTCCATGGTGAGCAATGTCCATGGTAAGCGGTGTCCATGGTGAGATGAGAGCCTGGTGAGCAGTGTCCATGGTGAGCAATGTCCATGGTGAGCAGGGTCCATGGTGAGCAGTGTCCATGGTGAGCAATGTCCATGGTAAGCGGTGTCCATGGTGAGATGAGAGCCTGGTGAGCAGTGTCCATGGTGAGCAATGTCCATGGTGAGCAATGTCCATGGTGAGCTGAGACCTGGTGAGCTGGGTCCATGATGAGCTGGGTCCATGGTGAGCAATGTCCAGGGTGAGCTGGGTCCATGGAAAGCTGAGACCCTGGTGAGCAGTGTCCATGGTGAGCAGGGTCCATGGTGAGCTGAGACCCTGGTGAGCAGGGTCCATGGTGAGCAGGGTCCATGGTGACCAATGTCCATGGTGAGCAATGTCCATGGTGAGCTGGGTCCATGGTGAGCAATGTCCATGGTGAGCTGAGACCCTGGTGAGCTGGGTCAATGGTGAGCAATGTCCATGGTGAGCTGAGACCCTGGTGAGCTGGGTCAATGGTGAGCAATGTCCATGGTGAGCTGGGTCCATGGAGAGCAATGTCCATGGTGAGCAATGTCCAGGGTGAGCTGGGTCCATGGAGAGCAATGTCCATGGTGAGCAGGGTCCATGGAGAGCAATGTCAATGGTGAGCAGGGTCCATGGTGAGCTGGGTACATGGTGAGCAGGGTCCATGGTGAGCAATGACCCTGGTGAGCAATGTCCATTGTGAGCAGGGTCCATGGTGAGCTGGGTACATGGTGAGCAGGGTCCATGGTGAGCAATGACCCTGGTGAGCAATGTCCATTGTGAGCAGGGTCCATGGTGAGCTGGGTACATGGTGAGCAGGGTCCATGGTGGGCTTGGTCCATGGTGGGCTGGGTCCATGGTGAGCAGTGTCCATGGATAGCAATGTCCATAGTGAGCAGTGTCCATGGTGAGCAGTGTCCATGGTGAGCAGGGTCCATGGTGGGCTTGGTCCATGGTGGGCTGGGTCCATGGAGAGCAGGGTCCATGGTGAGCAATGTCCATGGTGAGCAATGTCCATAGTGAGCAGTGTCCATGGTGAGCAATGTCTGTGGTGAGCAGGGTCCATGGAACGCTGGGTCCATGGAAAGCAATGTCCAGGGTGAGCAATGTCCATGGTGAGCAATGTCCAGGGTGAGCTGGGTCCCTGGTGAGCTGGGTCCCTGGAGAGCTGAGACCCTGGTGAGGAGTGTCCATGGTGAGCAATGTCCAGGGTGTGCTGGGTCCATGAGGAGCAATGTCCATGGTGAGCTGGGTCAACGGTGAGCTGAGACCCTGTTGAGCAATGTCCATGGTGAGCAATGCCCATGGTGAGCAGGGTCCATGGAGAGCAATGTCCATGGTGAGCAGGCTCCATGGTGAGCAGGGTCCATGGTGAGCTGGGTCCATGGTGAGCTGGGTCCATGGTGAGCAATGTCCATGGTGAGCAGGCTCCATGGTGAGCAATGTCCATGGTGAGCAGGGTCCATGGTGAGCTGAGACCCTGTTGAGCAATGTCCATGGTGAGCAGGCTCCATGGTGAGCACGCTCCATGGTGAGCAATGTCCATGGTGAGCTGAGACCCTGTTGAGCAATGTCTGTGGTGAGCAATGTCCATGGTGAGCAATGTCCATGGACTGCTGCGTCCATGGAAAGCAATGTCCATGGTGAGCTGGGTCCATGGTGAGCAGGGTCCATGGAGAGCAATGTCCATGGTGAGCAATGTCCATGGTGAGCTGGGTCCATGGTGAGCAGGGTCCATGGAGAGCAATGTCCATGGTGAGCAATGTCCATGGTGAGCTGGGTCCATGGTGAGCAGGGTCCATGGAGAGCAATGTCCATGGTGAGCAATGTCCATGGTGAGCAGGGTCCATGGTGAGCAATGTCCATGGTGAGCAGTGTCCATGGTGAGCAATGTCCATGGTGAGCAGGGTCCATGGTGAGCAATATCCATGGTGAGCAGTGTCCATGGTGAGCAATATCCATGGTGAGCAGGGTCCATGGACCGCTGGGTCCATGGAAAGCAATGCCCAGGGTGAGCAATGTCCATGGTGAGCAATGTCCATGGTGAGCTGGGTCCCTGGAGAGCTGAGACCCTGGTGAGGAGTGTCCATGGTGAGCAATGTCCAGGGTGTGCTGGGTCCATGAAGAGCAATGTCCATGGTGAGCTGGGTCCATGGTGAGCTGAGACCCTGTTGAGCAATGTCCATGGTGAGCAATGTCCATGGTAAGCAGGCTCCATGGTGAGCAATGTCTGTGGTGAGCAGGGTCCATGGACTGCTGGGTCCATGGAAAGCAATGTCCAGGGTGAGCAATGTCCATGGTGAGCAATGTCCATGGTGAGCTGGGTCCATGGTGAGCTGAGACACTGGTAAGCACTGACCATGGTGAGCAATGTCCATGGAGAGCTGGGTCCATAGTGAGCAGTGTCCATGGTGAGCTGAGAACCTGGTGAGGAGTGTCCATGGTGAGCAATGTCCATAGTGAGCAATGTCCAGGGTGAGCAATGTCCATGGTGAGCAGTGTCCATGGTGAGCAGGGTCTATGGAGAGCAATGTCCATGGTGAGCTGGGTCCATGGAGAGCAATGTCCATGGTGAGCTGGGTCCATGGTGAGCTGGGTCCATGGTGAGCAGGGTCCATGGAGAGCTGGGTCCATGGTGAGCAATGTCCATGGTGAGCTGGGTCCATGGTGAGCAATGTCCATGGTGAGCAGTGTCCATGGTGAGCAGTGTCCATGGTGAGCTGGGTCCATGGAGAGCTGGGTCCATGGAGAGCAATGTCCATGGTGAGCAGGGTCCATGGTGAGCAGGGTCAATGGTGAGCAGGGTCCATGGTGAGCTGGGTCCATGGTGAGCTGGGTCCATGGAGAGCAATATCAATGGTGAGCAGGGTCCATGGTGAGCTGGATCCCTGGTGAGCAATGTCCATGGTGAACTGGATCCCTGGTGAGCAATGTCCATGGTGAACTGGATCCCTGGTGAGCAATGTCCATGGTGAGCAGGGTCCATGGTGAGCAGGGTCCATGGAGAGCAGGGTCCATGGTGAGCTGGGTCCAGGCTGAGCAGGGTCCATGGTGAGCAGGGTCCATGGTGAGCAGTGTCCATGATGAGCAGGGTCCATGATGAGCAGGGTCCATGGTGAGCAGTGTCCATGGTGAGCAGTGTCCATGGTGAGCAGGGTCCATGGTGAGCAGTAACTGTCATGGACAGAGTGCCTGTGGGGGCCTGGAGCCACTGCTGAGCGAGAGCAGCTCTAGGCCAGCAGTGTCTGCGCCACCAGCCCGCAGGATGCTGAGGCAGGGCACAGAGAGTCCCTTGGTTGCCCTCTGGCTGCTGTTCCTTTCTGCTGCCTGAGCCATGCCAGGCGGGCACTGCTGGCACAGAGTCCTCCTGGCTGCTCTGACAGAATCAGAAATGCTTCTGGGTTGGGTGGGAAGGGACCTCCAAAGCTCCTCCAGCCCAGCCCCTGCAGCCAGCAGGGACAGCCCCAACCACAGCAGGCTGCTCCCAGCCCCAGACAACCTGCCCTGCACTGCTGCCAGCCATGGGGCAGCTCCCAGCTCTCTGGGCAGCCTGGGCCAGGCTCTCCCCACCCTCAGCACCAAACCTTTCTCCCTTCTCTCCACTCCCAAGCTCCCTCTCTGAGCTCCAACCCATTCCCCCTTGTGCTGGCACCACAGGCCCTGCTCCAAAGTCTGTGCCCAGCTCTCTGCTCAGCCCTGGAAGCACTGCAAGGCCACCAGAAGGTCTCCCTGGAGCCTTCTCCTCTGCAGGCTGCCCAAGGCCAACTCTCTCAGCCTGGCTCCCAGCAGAGGGCTTCCAGCGCTGCCAGCACTGCTGTGGCCTCCTCTGGCCCTGCTGCAGCAGGTCCCTCTGCTCTCTGTCCCCTGCCTGCTCCAGAGGACCAACAGCTGCTGCTGGCTCCTGGCTCTGCTGTGGCCAGCCCTGGCCTCTCCCTGCTGCATCCAGGCTTCTCTGAAGGGCTGAATCCACACACAGCCAGGGGGGTCCAAGGCCATCCAGGCTTGGCTCTGGATATCCTCCCATTTATCCTTATCCCTCACCCTTGTAGCCCCTCCCTGTTGCTGCTGGATGTATTGATAACAAATTTACTCTCCTACTTCCAAACTGACTCCAGGTTGTGTTTTGGTACTTTTGCCTCCTTCTGTTTTCCCCTACCCCTTTTTCCCCCTTTCTCTCCTTTTTCCTTATCAGGGAAAAGAAGGGCAGTGGGGGAGCAGCTCTGGGTTTTTGCTGCCATCTGAGCTCTTAAACTCCAGTGAAGGCTCAAACCACTCCGATCCCCCAGCCTGGCTTGCTACTGGGGACTGCCCCAGCCCAGGTGCAAGACCTTGCACTTGTGACCCTCCTGAACCTCATGGGCCCAGCTCTCCAGCACGCCCAGGTGCCTCTGGGTGGATCCTGTCCCTTTTGCATGGCAGCTGCCTAACCAGCTAGGACCTCCTGAAGGTAGAATCCACTCAGCTCTGTGCTGATTACACACTCCTGATATTACTCCAGGAACTGCATTGTGGTTAATTGCAGCACTGAACAGTGCTCCTTTGCTACACCAACACTCCCTCCACACCTGGTTAGCAATGTTCCACCATGATCCTGAAGCCCCTGGTGCATGAATACCAACCAGCCTCACCAGCTCCCCACATCACCTGCCCTTGGCTTTCCCACAGCCAGGATGGAGGCCAAGAGGAGAGCTCTGCTCTTCCAGCTGGTAGCTCCCTGTAGGAGCTGAATTATTCCTGCCACAGCAAAAGATATTTGCAATAAACAGTTTCTGCTGCTACTCAATAGCTGACCAAAGCCTCCTAATCAATATGTGGGACTTGCTTCACAGCTCCCCGGGGCCATGTGGCATCATTGTGGCAGCAGGCAGCGGGGACAGCGTCCTCTGGACCCCAGTGCCTGTCGAAGGTGGCTGAACTCCAGTGAAGCACCCCTGGAGTCACTGCAGGCTGGGACCTCAGTCACAGCTCAGACACAGACAAGTGGATATTTACAATAGTCCCCACAGCACTTCATGGCCCCTGAGCTCCAAAGCAGCCTCTGAAAGGATGATTGCAAACATCCAAGAGCCACAGCATCACTGAACAGCAGCAGGGAATGCAGCAGCTGGGGAGGGGTTCAGTCAGCCCCTCTGCTCAGACCACACCTGCAGCACTGACCCCAGCACAAGAAGGACCTGGAGCTGCTGGAGAGGCTCCAGAGGAGGCCACAGAGATGAGCAGAGGCTGCAGAACCTCCCCTGTGGGGCCAGGCTGGGAGCGTTGGGGCTGTGCAGCCTGCAGAAGAGAAGCTCCAGGGGGGGACCTCAGAGCAGCCTTCCAGGAGCTGAAGGGCTCCAGGAGAGCTGGGGAGGGACTCTGGACAAGGGCTGGGAGAGTGCCAGGATGAGGGACAATGGCTTTGAGCTGGGAGAGGGGAGGCTGAGAGTGGAGAGTAGGAAGAAATTCTTTGCAGTGAGGGTGGGGAGAGCCTGGCACAGGCTGCCCAGGGAGGCTGTGGCTGTGCCCTGCCTGGAGGTGTTCCAGGCCAGGCTGGATGAGGCCCTGAGCAGCCTGTGCTGGGGGGGAGGTGTCCCTGCCCAGGGCAGGGGCTGGAGCTGGATGAGCTTTGAGGTCCCTTCCAACCCAACCCATTGCAGCAGTCTGTGATGCTCTGCAATAATCTCTCCCCTGGGGTGGTGCTGAGGGTATCTGCAGCTCCTGCCAGAGGAGCCATCTCTCCAATCCCACTGCATGTACCAGAGAGACTCTTGCCCTTGCCACTGGGGCTGGATGAGGACTCCATTCCCTCCTATCTCCTACTCCCTCAGCAGCAGTTACTCCCTCTGCCATCTGAGGGCCCAGGCTCAGGGGCTTGGAGTGCAGTGATCCCAGAGAAGAGCTGTGGCGTTTTCCTAGCAGTCCAAAGCCCTGTGGGCAGCCCTGGGGACACAGTCCAGACAAGGTGCCCTGCTCTGGGCTGCATGGCCATGTGGAAAAAGAAATACATCATAAAATCCAAAAATGAGAAATAAAATGAATGAGGAAAAGAAACAGAAGAAAGGCAAAGCCCCAGAAGGGGCTGGAGGGGTGGCTGTGGCAAGCTCCACGTGCTTAGCAAGCTCAGCCCCTGCTCCAACCTCCATGAATGGATCCTCTGGGGTCTGCCAAACTGGGCTAGTATTTTGCAGGAATAGCTCTGCCCTGCTCCCTGCCCTCCAGGATGATGAAGACAAAAAGCCTTCATTACTGCAGTGGTTAGCAGTGTGCAGTGCTGGGGAGGAGCCCAAGCCCATTACATTCATCTCCCAGCAGATAAAGCTGCAAACATCTACCTTCAGCATCCTGCTTTAGCACATCGGACAAGCTCTCGAATCCATCTGAACCCAGGCCTTTGACCTGGCTGTTCTCTCTGACAGCAGGAGGTCACAGAGTCACAGAGTGCTCTGGGCTGGCAGGGGCCTCCACAGCTCAGCCAGCCCACCCCTGCAGGCAGCAGGGACATCCTCACTGGAGCCTCCACTGAGGCTGCCCAGGGCTCTGGGCAGCCTCACCTGGAATGTCTCCAGGGCTGGGGCCTCAAACCCCTCCCTGGGCAACCTGCTGCAGTGCTCCAGCAGCCTCCTGCTGCAGAACTTGCTCCTCACATCCAGTCCAAACCTGCTCTGCTCTCATTTCAAGCCACTGTCCCCTACAAGCCTTTGCAAACATTTCCCCTGCAGCCTACTTGTAGCCCCCTTCAGGTCCTGGAAGGCTGCTCTGAGCTCTGCCTGGAGCCTTCTCTTTTCCAGGCTGAACAGCCCCAACTCTCTAGCCTGTGCCCAGAGGGGAGGTTCTGCAGCCCTCTGATCATCTTGGTGGCCTCCTCTGGACCCTCTCCATCAGTTCCATGTCCTTAATGGTTATCTTTCCAACCCAACCAATTCCATGTTTTAAAGTATGGTGCAGAGATCAGTCTCACAGTCTCACAGGATCACCAAGGTTGGAAGAGACCTCAAAGGTCATCGAGTCCAACCTGGCACCACAGACCCCAGGACCAGCCCATGGCACCAAGTGCCACATCCAATCCCCTCCTGAACACCTCCAGGGATGGGGACTCCACCACCTCCCTGGGCAGCACATCCCAATGGCTAACAACTCTCTCAGTGAAGAACTTTCTCCTCACCTCCAGCCTGAACCTCCCCTGGCACAGCTTGAGACTGTGTCCTCTTGTTCTGGTGCTGGGTGCCTGGCAGAAGAGACCAACCCCCAGCTGGCTACAACCTCCCTTCAGGGAGTTGCAGAGAGCAAGAAGGTCTCCCCTGAGCCTCCTCTTCTCCAGGCTAAGCAACCCCAGCTCCCTCAGCCTCTCCTCACAGGGCTGTGCTCCAGACCCCTCCCCAGCTTTGTTGCCCTTCTCTGGACACCTTCCAGCTCTCAACTCCTTCCTCACCTGAGGAGCCCAGAACTGGACACAGGACTCAAGGTGTGGCCTAACCAGTGCTGAGCACAGGGCAAATGAGCTCCCTGCTCCTGCTGGCCACAACTGTTCCTGATGCAGGCCAGGATGCCATTGGCCTTCTTGGCTCCTGGGCACACTGCAGGCTCATGTCAGCCTACATCAACCAGCACCCCCAGGTCCCTCTCTGCCTGGCTGCTCTCAGCCACTCTGACCCAGCCTGTAGCACTGCCTGGGTTGCTGTGGCCAATGTGCAGCCCCTGGCACTTGGACTTGTTGAATGCCATCCTGTTGGCCTCTGCCCATCTGTGCCCTTGGTCGAGGTCCCGCTGCGGACAGGTGCAGGAGGCTTGCTGCTGGGACAGATCAGCTGGGCATGCAGTTGAGTTTCCATCAGATGAAGCCTTTCAGTCAAGCCCAGATTGTGCACACAGTTTAAGGAGAGATTTCTGGGGTCTGGTTGCAAGACTTCAGACTCAAGGGCTGGCCTGGTCCCCCCTGGGCTTCTGGCAGGCACTGCTTGGAAGTGCTGATCAAGCACAACTCCAGCTGCAGCTGGAAAAGGTCAGGAAGAGTCAGCTCCCAGCACAGCCCTGGTTGCTTGAGGACAGCCTGGCAGCAGGATGGTGCTGAGGCTTCTGGAAGGCGCACAGGGAGCTTTGAAGTATTTGATTTAATATTTTCCTGACTTCCCTGAGGCACTGGGCGTGGACTTGGAGCTAAGCAGCTGCTGTTGCTCCTGGCTCTCCTCTCAGTGTGTCCCAGCTGTACTGGGACAGTCACAGTGTCACAGGATCACCAAGGCTGGAAGAGACCTCAAAGGTCATCGAGTCCAACCTGGCACCACAGACCCCATGACTAGACCATGGCACCAAGTCCCCTCTTGAACACCTCCAGGGATGGTGACTCCACCACCCCCCTGGGCAGCACATTCTCATGGCTAACAACTCTGTGAAGAACTTTCTCCTCACCTCCAGCCTAAACCTCCCCTGGCACAGCTTGAGACTGTGTCCTCTTGTTCTGGTGCTGGGTGCCTGGGAGAAGAGACCAACCCCCCAGCTGGCTACAACCTCCCTTCAGTCCAGACAGTCCAGACTGTTTCTGTGGTCAGGAGGAATGGGGTGGGAGCAGGGTGAGGAGCTTCACCTGGCTGGCAAGAGGGAACCTGGATAGATGGATGGTACATGGGAGGCTGGTTGGATAGAGGGATGGATGGATGGATGGATGGATGGATGGATGGATGGTGGATGATGGTGGATGGATGACTGGATAGATTGAGTGTCTTAGTAGCACCATGTTGGTGCCTGTTCCCAGCCCAGTTCCCAGGGCTGCTGCCTCCTATTTGATGACAGAAGCACAGAGCTGAGCACTGCATGAGCAGGATTCCCTCCACACCCCACCAATGTTTCAGAGCAGCTCTGGATCTTAATTGTCTTCCCCGTGCAGATGATCAACACTATAAAGAGGAAACAGCTTTCCAAAGACCACCCATGGGTCTGTCTCCAATCCTCCTGACTTGGCGGCCCGCACAGGTGTACAATCATCACTGCCGAGCTTCCTGACTGGACTCTGCTACAGGAGCAACCCCCTTCCCTCTGCCAGGGAAGTGCTCAGGCAGGCAGGGGCAGCTCCAACCATGCCTCCCACACCTGCTGTGTCTCACCACCCCTGCTGGATGATCACACGGATGCAGCTCAGAAGGAAAAGGCACTCTGGTCCCACGGGGACACCCATGAGGGTGGTGTCACAAGCAGCAGATCTGAAACCCTCCCCCCTGTGGCTCTAACAGTCACCAAAGGACATCTGAGAAGTAACAAAGGAACTGGAGGTATGGAGGAGGGAGGAGAAGAATGAGAGGAAATGGCCTGAAATTGTGCCAGGGGTTGGAGAGGAGGCAAAATGTCTTTGCTGCAGGAGTGGTCAGGGCCTGGCAGAGGCTGCCCAGGGAGGTGGTGGAGTGCCCGTGCCTGGAGGGGTTGCAGCAAGGGGTGGCCACGGCTCCTGGGGCCAGGGCTGGGCTGCTGGTCGGACTGGGTGAGCACAGAGGGCTTTTCCAAGCAGGATATTTCCAAGGTTCCATGAGTCTGTGGAACGTGCTTAGGATTTCGAAAGGCCTCTGCTGAAGGCAGGGGAGCTGGCAGCCCCTGCAGCTTGGCAGCACTTTGCCACAGCTTCATTTTTTGGAACAGAATAAAATAAGTGGCAAAATCAGAAATGTTTCATGAAGTCTCAGTTTTGCTGAAGTATCTGTTTGAGGACAAGAAAGCAAACAAGCAGTTCCCTCCACTCCAGCTGAAACGGTTCATTTTGATGCCTTTCAAGGGAAATCATTTCCATTTTCCTTCACAGCTATCTCATTATGAAACACCTTCTGATTTTCATTTAAAGAACGAATCTGGAGTTTGACCTGAAACACTTTGTTAAACACAACACAGCCAACTGTGACTGCCTGACTCCTGCCAGCCCCAGCCTCTCCTGGGCAGCAGGGGGCAGGGAGGGGATTCTGCCCCTCTGATGTGCCTGCTGAGACCTCCCCTGCAGTGCTGGGGCAGCTCTGGAGGCCTCAGCACAGCACAGACAGGGACCTGGTGCGGCAGGGCCAGAGGACGCCACAGCAGTGCTGGCAGAGCTGAGTCCAGTTCTGGTGTCCACAGCATCAGAAGGACATGGAACTGCTCGACCAACCCAGAGGAGGCCACATGGATGCTGCCAGGGCTGGAGCAGCTCTGCTGGGAGCACAGGCTGAGGGAGCTGGGGGCTGTGCAGCCTGCAGAGGAGAAGGCTCCAGGGGCTCCTCAGAGCTGCTGCCAGGACCTGAAGGGATCCTGTAGGAAGGCTGCAGAGAGACTTTCCCTGAGGGTGTCTGAGACAGGCCCAGGGGGAATGGTTTGGAGCTGAGGCAGAGCAGGGCTAGGCTGGAGCTGAGGAAGAAGCTCTTCAGTACAAGGGTGGTGAGGCTCTGGAATAAGTTGCCCAGGGAGGCTGTGCATGCCAAGTCTGGCAACCAAGTCTGGTTGGAAGCCACCTCAGAGATCACTGCCCAGGCTGCCCAGGGAGGTGGTGGAGTTGCTATCCCTGGAGGTGTTTGGAAACCAGCTAGGTCTGTGCTTGGGGACATGGCATGGGGACAGACTTGGTCACAGCTTCACAGGATGCCAGAGGTTGGAAAGGACCCAAAGAGATCATCGAGTCCAACCCCCCCTGCCAGAGGACCATAGAATCCAGCTCAGGTCACAGAGGAACACATCCAGACAGGGATGGAGAGTCTCCAGAGGAGGAGACTCCACAACCTCTCTGGGCAGCCTGCTCCAGCACCCTCACAGGGAAGGAGTTCCCCTTTGTGTTGAGGTGGAACCTCCTGTGCTGCAGCTCACATCCCTTGCTCCTTGTCCTATCCCAGGGAGCAAGTGAGCAGAGCCTGGCCCCCCTCCTGGCCCCCAGCCCTCAGGGATTGACAAACATTTATTAAATCCCCTCTAAGCCTTCCCCTTTCCAGACTAAAGAGTCCCAGGGCCCTCAGCCTCTCCTCCCCAGGCAGTGCCCAGTCCCCTGATCATCCTGGTAGTGCAGTAGGCAGAAGGGACTTGATGGTGTCTGAGGTCCTTTACAGCCTGGATGGTTCTGTGGTCTAGTCAGGGAGGTTGGAGCAGATGACCTCTGAGGTCCCTTCCAGCCCAAGCCATTCTGGCCATTCAGTGAAACCATCTTCAGCTCCTGAGCAACAGCTTCTCCTGTAGCCTTTCTTCCTTCTCTCTGCTTAGTTTACACACTTGAGCTCTCTCTATTGGTCAGGAAGCAAAGGAAGAAGTTTGAACAAAACTCGGGACAAAAGCAATAGATTCCAGGTAGGGAAGCATGAGAAGAAACATCTCCTGAGGAGCTGAGGGAATGAGGAACCCAAGGTGCTCCAAAAAACCAACCGAAAGGCCAAGGGAAAGGAGATGCAAAAGAGAAAAAGAAGTCCTGCTCAGTCTGCTCTCTGGGTGGAGGGAGGCCTCAGGCCTGGGGTGGAATGCAGGCTCGAGGGAGTAAGACAAACTGAGGCCTGGCCTGTAAGATCACAGCTGAGCACAGACTCACAGCTTGCACTGGGCTGGCAGGGAGCCTCCAAGGGCATCCTGGCCAACCCCTGCAGGCAGCAGGGACAGCTCCAGCCACAGCAGGCTGCCCAGGGACACAGCCAGGCTGAGCTTGGATGGCTGCAGGGCTGGGGCCTCCAGCACCTCCCTGGGCAGCCTGTGCCAGTGTCTCCCCAGCCTCCCTGTGCAGAGCTTCCTCCTGATGTCCAACCTGACTCTGCCCTGCTCCAGTTCCAAACCATTGCCCCTGGGCCTCTCCACAGCCCTTCTGCACAGTCCCTGCCCAGCTGCCTGCAGCTCCTTCAGGTCCTGGAAGGCTGCTCTGAGGTCTCCCCAGAGCCTTCTCTTCTCTGAACAGCCCCAACTCTCCCAGCCTGGCCCCACAGGGGAGCTTCTCCAGCCCTCTGACCATCTTCATGGCCTCCTCTGGAGCCTCTCCAGCAGCTCCAGGCCCTATTTTCTTTTACATTTCCCTCACAATCCCTGCCCTGCCTGTGCAGGTGCCCTGCTCAGTGAGGAAAGGGACTGAGAATTCAGTGCTGAAGTCCCAGGTTCAGTGCTACTGGGCAGACATCTCCCTCCTTGTATTGGGTCCCCCACAGCTGGCCCCAGCCCTGCAGGCGAGGTCTGAGCAGAGCAGAGGGCAGGATCCTCTCTCCAGCTCTGGCCACACTGCTTTGGATGCAGCCCAGGCTGCCCTTGGCCTCCTGTGCTGCCAGTGCCCCTTGCTGGCTCCTGCCCAGCCCCTCCTGGATCAGAGCAGATGCAGTTTCTTTACTTCTAATTGCTGCCTGGAAATCTGAGTGAGATCTCAGCCCTTCCCTCACTGCTGCCCTTTCTGAGCATGCTCTTTGCTGCAGGTAGTTTGCCCAGCTCTGGAGACTCCTAACTCACAGCAGCCTCTCTTTGGGATGACTTCCACTTGCAACTGGCCAATATCTGTAGTTTATGTACCCAAAAATGCAGTTCACTGAGCCATATAAATCTCTGCAGGAGTCCTGTGAGCCTCTGGGCTTGGCCAGTTCTGGACAATGGATCTCAGTTTTATAATGCTGGCTTGCTTGTTTTGCTATTAATTCCTGCAAGGACAATTGATCATTGCTTTAATTTAAATCAGAGAGCTGAGGCCAGACTCTGGCTTCCCTTGTGGTCTTACAGCTCAATACAATGCAATACCTGCACCAGGTTGGAAGAGACCTTCAAGGTCACCGTGTCCAACCCTTCAGCCAGTCAACCCCCTCAATACATACACAAACACACAAACCCACCCCACCAAAAAAACTAACCATGGCACCAAGCTCCCCATCAAGTCTCCTCCTGAACACCTCCAATGATGGTGACTCCCCACCTCCCTGGGCAGCACATCCCAATGGGCAATCACTCTCTTGTGTAGCTACTCTTCTCTTCCTAACCTCCAGCCTAAACCTCCCTGGCACAGCCTGAGACCTGTTCCTCTTGTTCTGGTGCTGCCTGCCTGGGAGAAGAGACCAACCCCCAGCTGCCTACAACCTCCCTTCAGGGAGTTGTAGAGAGCAAGAAGGTCACCCTGAGCCTCCTTCTCCAGGCTAAGCAACCCCAGCTCCCTCAGCCTCTCCTCACAGGGCTGTGCTCAAGGCCTCTCCCCAGCTCTGTTGCCCTCTCTGGACACCTTCCACCAGCTCAACCTCCTTCATCACCTGAGGAGCCCAGAAACTGGACACAGGACTCAAGGTGTGGCCTAACAGTGCAGTGTACAGGGGCAGAATGACCTCCCTGCTCCTGCTGGCCACACTGTTCCTGATGCAGGCCAGGATGCCATTGGCCCTCTTGGCCCCCTGGGCACACTGCTGGCTCATGTTCAGCTGCTATCAACCAGCACCCCCAGGTCCCTCTCTGCCTGGCTGCTCTCAGCCCTCTGCCCCCGCCTGTAGCACTGCCTGGGGTTGCTGTGGCCAATGTGCAGCCCCTGGCACTTGGATGTGCTCAATCTCTGCCCTTGGCCTCTGCCCATCTGTCCAGCCTGGCAAGGTCCCTCTGCAGAGCTCTCCTGCCCTCTAACAGCTCAACTCCTGCCCCCAGCTTGGTGTCAGCTGCAAACTTACTGCTGATGGACTCAATGCCCTCATCCAGATCATCATAAAGATACTGAACAGGCTGGGGCCCAGCACTGAGCCTGGGGGGGCACCACTGGTGCCTGGCTGCCAGCTGGCTGTGGCACCATTCACCACCACTCTCTGGGTTCAGCCTCCAGCCAGTTCCTAACCCACTCAGAGTGCTGCTGTCCAGCAAGGGGCTGGCAGCTTGGCCAGGAGCTTGCTGTGGGGGATGGTGTCAAGGCCTTGCTGGAGTCCAGGCAGACTCCATCCACAGCCTGCCCCACATCCACAGGAGTCACCTGGGCATGGAAGGAGGTCAGGTTGGTGAGGCAGGGACCTGCCCTTCCTGAATCCATGCTGGCTGGGCCTGAGCCCTTGGCCATCCTGTAAGTGCTGTCTTCCAGTTGCTGCCTCTGAGCTGCAAAGATCACTTCTGATCATTCTTTTCTGCAGTCAATTTGGGCCACCCCAGATGGAGAACCTCAGCTGCCCAGTCCCCATCAGGGTAGGGATGATGCAGTTCTGTGACTCTCATAGAATCACAGAATGGTTTGGGTTGGAAGAGACCTTCAGGTCACTGTCTCCAACCCCAGTGGCCAGGGCACAGGGAACCAGATAGCCCTCAGCACCACATCTCCGTGGCTCTGAAACTCCTCCAGGCATGGGGCTCCACCTGGGCAGCCTGGGCCAGGGCTTGGCAGCTCTTTCATGAAGAAATTGTCCTCATGTCCAACCTAAATCTCCCTGGTGCAACTTGAGCTGTTCCCTCTTGTTCTGTCACTGTTGCTTGAGAAAAGTGACCAACCCCCACCTGGCTCCAGCCTCCTCTCAGCAATGAGGTCTCCCCTCCGTCACTCTTCTCCAGACTAAACAACCCAGTTCCCTCAGCTGCTACACAAGAATTATACTCTAGACCCTTCACCAGCTTTGTTGCTCTTCCTTGGATATGCTCCAGCCCCTCAATGTCCTTCTCAACGTGAGGCCCATCACACTGAGTGCAGCTTGTAATTGCATTCACTCAAAGAAAGCCTGAAGAATAGAGTCTGACTCCCTGCTCAGCACAGAGCCCAGTGAGGGCTCAGCACAGGCAGTGTGCAGGGCTCTGCCTCTCAGCTGGCAGGGTTTTGAGATCTTCACACAGCCATTGTCTTGTTCTGCCCTAGACCACAGACTCACAGCCTGGCAGGGGCTGAGAGGGACCTCTGGCGATCATCCACTCCAGCCCCCATGCAAAGCAGGACCACCCGTGGCAGGTCCCACAGGAATGCATCCAGATGGATTTTGGAGCTCTCCAGAGAAGGAGACTCCACACCCCCCCTAGGCAGCCTGCCCCAGGCCTCCAGCACCCTCACAGCAAAGCTTTTTCTCACGTGGAGAAGGAACCTCCTGTGACTGAGTTCACATCCACTGCCCTTGTCCTGTCACTGCCGTCACTGCCAGGAGCCTGGCTCCATCCTCCCGACAGCCACCCTGCAGCTCTTTGCAGGCCTTGAGAAGGTTCCTCTCAGACTTCTCCAGGCTCAACAGCCCAGGAGCCTCAGCCTTTCCTAAGAGAGATGCTCCAGCCCTTACCAGAGCATTTCTGCAGACAGTGACCACACTGGCACAGATTTTCAACTAAGGTCACCTAACACACTGCTTTCTGCAGCCTTCTGCTGCTTTTCCTCTCCCCTGTAACCTTCCCCTTTCCTCAAGGTTCTGCTGCTGGCTGTATTGCAGCTTAGTCCTTCTCCACCTCAGGGTTCTTGGGTGCACTTTCTCCTCCTTCTCTTCCACCTCCTGCTCCTTGTGTCCATCTCAGTTCTAGGCACCAGCCCTCTCTAGATTCAGGTCTAGTTTCAGCCCCAGATCTCAGCCCAGTCTAACCTTTTGCTAGTTCCTCTACAGACATTGAACCGAGGCTTGGATGAGGCTCACCTTCCATTCTCCCACCAGGTTTTGCCCACGAGTTTCCAACTGGTCTTTTGGAGGCCAGAATGTTCTGCAGCAATCAGCTTGCTGGGGGCTCTCTCAGAATCACTTCTTCTTGCAGTTCTCCTTTGTCAGCAGCTGATGGCTTTGGTTTCTCACTGCACACTGCCGCTCCACTCTGCTGTCCCCAGCTGCCTCGCATGGGGGCAAGTGCTTTTGTACTTTGTGGGTCAGAGGCTGCAGCTCAGGTCCCTGTGGCAGCCCAGCAAAGGGGAGCCTCAGGAGTCCATGTGAAGCTCTGCCAACATGCTCAGCCTGCCTCTTTCCTGGACGCTTTGGTCTGGTCTAATTCCAGTCCCTGAAGCTCTGCTGTGTCCCAACTGGAGAGCTCATTCTGGGAGCTTGGTTTAACTCCTGTTGCTGCTGCATAGATCGTTCTGCAGCCGAGCACACCGAGCTGGGCGATCCTCGCCACATAAACAAGCCAGACTGGGCCATGGCACTCGGGACCATCCAGGAGCGCTGTGGCTGTCATCAGTGGTCTAACCGTGCTGCAACGAGTCATTGGTGATGATTTCCCTGCTGTGGCAGTGGGGTTGGACAGGATGACCCCCAGAGGACCCTTCCAATCCCCCCCATGCCGGGATTCTGATTCTCTGGCTCAGGGAAATGAAGAGGCTCTCAGGAGGTCACCTACTTCACCTTACTGCTAGGAGGTGCTGACCCTCCCTGCATCAGCCCAGACACATCTCTCTGGCTGGGGCTGAAATGCCTCAGGAGTGGAGGAACCATGGGCTTGGCTGCTTGTGGACATCTTTATTTGCCCTGATGTCTGTGCTAAATCTGCAGTCCTGTGTCCAGGCTGCCCAGTTCAAGAAGGACAGGGATTTGATGGGACAGAAAAGGGTTGCAAAGCTGCTGAGGGGACTGGACCTCTCTGTGAGGAGGAAAGAGTGAGAGACCTGGGGGGGGGTTAGCCTGAAGAGCAGCCAGGGGGGATCTGATCAATGCTGATCAGTGCTTCAAGGGTATGCATCAGGAGGATGGGACCAGGCTTTGGTCATGGTGCCCAGTGACAGCACAAAGGGCAACAGGCACAAACCTGAACATCAGAGGTTCCACCTAATGTAAGTGGAACTTCTTCAGTTTAGGTGTGCTGGAGGCCTGGAGCAGGCTGCCAGGGAAGCTGTGGAGTCTCATCTCTGGAGACATGCCAGACCCACTGAACATGTTATACAATAATACAATGCAGTGCACCAGGTTGGAAGAGACCTTCAAGATCACCGTGTCCAACACCATCAACCAACCCAACCACCCAAACAACTAACCCATGGCACCAAGCACCCCAGCAAGTCTCCTCCTGAACACCTCCAGGGATGGGGACTCCACCACCTCCCTGGGCAGCACATCCCAATGGGCAATCACTCTCTCTGTGTAGAACTTCCTAACCTCCAGCCTAAACCTGCCCTGGCACAGCTGAGACTGTGTCCTCTTGTTCTGGTGCTGGCTGCTCGAGGAGAAGAGACCAACCCCACCTGGCTACAACCCCCTTCAGGGAGTTGCGAGAGCAAGAAGGTCCCCTGCGCTCCTCCTCTCAGGCTAAGCAACCCCAGCTCCCTCAGCCTCTCCTCACAGGGCTGTGCTCCCAGAACCTCCCCAGCTTTGTTGCCCTTCTCTGGAACACACTCCAGCAAGACAACCTCCTTCCTGAACTGAGGGCGCCCAGAACTGGGACACAGGACTCTATGACTCCTCTAGGTGACCTGCTCTGGCAGGGGGTTGGGACTCAGTGACCCAAGAGGTGCCTTCCAAGCCCTACCATCCTGTGAGTCTGTGTAAATGAAGGGGGGCAGTGGTCTGCAGGCCTGGGGGCTCCCTGGGTTTCATTGGGCAAGGTTATTCAACCCTTCTGAAATGTGCTTGACTTCCAGTCTGCAATGCATGAAAGAAAGAAAAAATCAAATCCCTCACCCTTTTTCCCCCCTAAACCCCTTCTGCTTTGGGGCACAACAAACCACAGGTGTCAGCCTAAAAACAAGCTGAGAAACACCTGGGAAAGGCCTCCTGGGTCAGGACGTTGTGTCCTGTGCTTGAAAAGCTCTCTGGTAAGCAACCAAGGGCAGACAGGGAGGGGAAGGAATTCCTGTGGGGCCAAAAAGCCAACCAAAGCCAAGCAGCCAGACCCAACACAGCAAGGCATGGACAGAATTCTGCTATTCACAGGGAAGCTGTTTCCAGCCCAGGGCTCTGTCCAGAGCAACACAGCTGCGGCTCTGCACCTCCCTCCCCTCCCCCTGGGCAGGGTCCAAGCCCTGACTCAGCAGCAGTTATCCCTGCACGGGGTGCCGTGCTGGAGCATGCTGGGGGACAGCTGAGAGCTGACAGGGTGTGAATCTCTTCCCATTTGACATGCCAAAGGCCTCTGAGATCACTAGTACCACAGTTGGTACTCAGGCAGTGGTTGGACTTGATGATAGAATCACAGGCTTCATCGGGCTGCAAGGGACCCTGCAAGGGGATCTTGTCCAACCCCCTGCAGGCAGCAGGGACATCCTCCACCGGATCAGGTTGCCCAGAGCCCTGTCCAGCCTCACCTGGAATGTCTCCAGGGATGGAGCCTCAGCCACCTCCCTGG
>CM026895.1:21522465-21582881 GCA_015227895.2 Colaptes auratus
GGGGCAGGGAAGGATTCGCCCCTCTGCTGTGCTCTGCTCACAGCCCTGCAGGTGGGGCAGCTCTGGAGCCCTCAGCACAGACAGGGACCTGCTGCAGCAGGGCCAGAGGAGGCCCCGCAGTGTGGCAGGGCTGGAAGCCCTCTGCTGGGAGCCAGGCTGAGAGAGTTGGCCTTGGGCAGCCTGCAGAGGAGAAGGCTCCAGGGAGACCTCAGTGCAGCCTTCCAGTACCTAAAAGGGACCTAAAGGAAGGCTGAGGAGGGACTGTGGGGATAGGCCCAGGGGCAAGGGTTTGGAACTGGAGCAGGGCAGAGTCAGGTTGGACATCAGGAGGAAGCTCTGCACAGGGGGGCTGGGGGAGACACTGGCACAGGCTGCCCAGGGAGGTGCTGGAGGCCCCATCCCTGCAGCCATCCAAGCTCAGCCTGGCTGTGTCCCTGGGCAGCCTGCTCTGGCTGGAGCTGTCCCTGCTGCCTGCAGGGGTTGGCCAGGATGCCCTTGGAGGCTCCCTGCCAGCCTGGCTCTAAGCTTTGTTTGGTGTCTGGGTTCAGCAGAGGCCTGCTGAGGGGGGCAGGCAGGACTTCCTCGTTGGCAGGGGATTCAGAAGGCAGTGAGCTCCCTCAGGGATGGGTGCCTGCACTGAAGCTGAGGCAGTTGCTCTTCCTCAAGATACTAAGGGCTCTTGAGACTACATTTCTGACCTAAATGAGGAAAAGACAAGGAACCTACAGAGCCAGCTGAGGCAGAGCCAATGGCAAATTACCATCTGCAAGTGGCAAGAGCAGAGAAAGCTCAGACCCTGATGAGCAGCTCAAAGGTTCCACACACAGGGCCCCAGCCCTGGGCAGAATCTGGGCCAGTCCAAGCTGCCAGCAGCCAGGGGAGGAGGCAGGAGTGGAGGCAGCAGCATTTGTAGGGTTCTGAAGAGGGAAAATGAGGCCTCCAGAAATGAAAGCAGCATTGGATAGCCTCTGCATTAGTAAATAGCCACAGAATGCATCCCCCTGCTCAACAGGGCTTCAAACTGCCTTCCGAGATGCTGCAGAGCAGCAGATCAAGTGCTGTGCTCCAGCTTCTGAGGGGCTCCTGGCTGTGAGGGGGGCAGGGAACACCATCTGCCTGGGCCTGCACAGGGTGCTTTGTGACCTCTCCTCAGAAGTGGCTGGGTAAAAGCTTTGCACCCACGAGTTCCCTGGGCACAGTGCTGGGGGGCTGCAAAACATGAAGCAAATGAACTGCAGGAGCTGGGAGGGGAAGCCTGGGAAGTGCTGCCTCTGGTCTCCACAGCTTGCACTGGCTTGGAAGGGACCCTCCAGCCTGGAGCAGAGGAGGCTGAGGGAGACCTCCTTGCTCTCTGCAGCTCCCTGAGAGGAGGCTGCAGCCAGGGGGGGCCTGGGCTCTGCTCCCTAGGCTCGGGTGAGAGGAGGAGAGGAACTGGCCTGAAATGCTGCCAGGGGAGGCTGAGGTTGGAGAGGAGGGAAAATGTCTTTGGTGCCAGAGTGGTCAGGGCCTGGCAGAGGCTGCCCAGGGGGGTGTAGTGGAGTGCCCATGGCTGGAGGGGTTCCAGGTGGGGCCATGGCTTGGTGGCCATGCTGGGGCTGGGTTGCTGGTCTCAGATGACCTGAGGCCTTTTCCAACCCAAAGCATTCTGTGATGGGGTGAAGGGGCTTGAAGCCCTGGCCATGCTCTCCTTCCCACACAAGCTGTGGGCTTCCCACTGGGCTCTGCTGCCCCAGGGGGAGTGGACAGGTCAGACCAGGCCACGTGTGGCCAGACTCACACCTGGCAGCCGTGGAGCTGAGCAGGGACCCAGGCCCATGGCCAGCACCCACCACAGAGGGACCTTTCCTTGGGGCATTCAGACCACTCCTCTCTGGCCCTTGGGAGGGGCTGCTGAACTGGGGGCAGCAGTGAATGTGCTCTGAACAGTGCTTGAACCAAGCTGCGGTCAAAGCTCTGCCAGGGAGCAGCAAACACAGCACAGGAGCAGTGGATGCCCAGGAGAGAAAGAAACAGACCCCAGGAAACATCTCCACAAAGCAAAGCAGCTGAGAGGGTTAGGTTAGGTCACTGCTGTGCCTGGCAGCAAAACAGGCCCCAGAGGCTTTGAAGGTGAGGAAGAGGAGAAGCAGCAGCAGAGCCTCCCAGCCCCCAGCACCTTCAGAGAGAACTGGTACATGGGGTGGATGGTGTGCAGGTCGCTCATGATGAAGTAGAGCAGAGAGCCCCTGGCAGCTGCAGGCCGGTAGTGCTCCCTGGCCTCATTAATCTTGGCTTCTGTCACCTTGGCCTCCTGCACCTGGGGGCAAACACAGGACAAGATTACTGTGAGCACAGCCTTGGGCAGGCAGCCTGGGCACAGCTCAGACATGAGGCCAAGCATGGGCAGCCCACATGTGAGCACCCAGGTGCCTGGCAGCCACAGAGCCATGGAACCACAGAGCTGCTGAGCCTGGGAGAGCCTCTGAGCTCAGCCAGAGCTCCCAGAGCCGGCCCAGCCCTCAGCCAGAGCTCCCAGAGCCGGCCCAGCCCTCAGCCAGAGCTCACACAGCCGGCCCAGCCCTCAGCCAGAGCTCACACAGCCGGCCCAGCCTCAGCCAGCCAGAGCTCACACAGCCGGCCCAGCCCTCAGCCAGAGCTCACACAGCCGGCCCAGCCCTCAGCCAGAGCTCACACAGCCGGCCCAGCCCTCAGCCAGAGCTCACACAGCCGGCCCAGCCCTCAGCCAGAGCTCACACAGCGGCCCGCCACTCAGCCAGAGCTCACACAGCCAGCCCTGCTGCTCGCCAGAGCTCCCAGAGCCGGCCCCCAGCCCTCAGCCAGAGCTCACACAGCCGGCCCAGCCCTCAGCCAGAGCTCACACAGGCCGGCCAGCCCTCAGCCAGAGCTCACACAGCCGGCCCAGCCCTCAGCCAGAGCTCACACAGCGGCCCAGCCCTCAGCCAGAGCTCCACAGCCGGCCCAGCCCTCAGCCAGAGCTCACACAGACGGCCCAAGCCCCAGCCAGAGCTCACACAGCCGGCCAGCCCTCAGCCAGAGCTCCCAGAGCCAGCCAAGCTCAGCCAGAGCTCCCAAGCCGGCCCAGCCCTCAGCCAGAGCTCACACAGCCAGCCCAGCCCTCAGCCAGAGCTCACACAGCCGGCCCAGCCCCAGCAAGAGCTCACAGAGCGGCCCAGCCCTCAGCCAGAGCTCACACGCCGGCCAGCCCTCAGCCAGAGCTCCCAGAGCCAGCCCAGCCCTCAGCCAGAGCTCACACAGCCGGCCCAGCCCCCAGCCAGAGCTCCAAACAGCCGGCCAGCCCTCAGCCAGAGCTCACACAGCGGGCAGCCCCAGCCCTCAGCCAGAGCTCACACAGCCGGCCCTGCTGCTCAGCCAGAGCTCACACAGCCGGCCCAGCCCTCAGCCAGAGCTCACACAGCCGGCCCAGCCCTCAGCCAGAGCTCACACAGCCAGCCCTGCTGCTCAGCCAGAGCTCACACAGCCGGCCCAGCCCTCAGCCAGAGCTCACACAGCCGGCCCAGCCCTCAGCCAGGAGCTCCCAGAGCCGGCCCAGCCCTCAGCCACTGCTCACACAGCCGGCCCAGCCCTCAGCCAGAGCTCACACAGCCGGCCCAGCCCTCAGCCGAGCTCACACAGCCGGCCCAGCCCTCAGCCAGAGCTCACACAGCCGGCCCAGCCCTCAGCAGAGCTCACACAGCCGGCCCAGCCTCAGCCAGAGCTCACACAGCCAGCCCAGCCTCAGCAGAGCTCACACAGCCGGCCCAGCCCTCAGCCAGAGCTCCCACAGCCGGCCCTGCTGCTCAGCCAGAGCTCACACGCCGGCCCAGCCCTCAGCCAGAGCTCCCAGAGCCGGCCAGCCCTCAGCCAGAGCTCACACAGCCGGCCAGCCTCAGCCAGAGCTCACACAGCCGGCCCAGCCCTCAGCCAGAGCTCCCAGAGCCGGCCCAGCCCTCAGCCAGAGCTCCCAGAGCCGGCCCAGCCCTCAGCCAGAGCTCCCAGAGCCGGCCCAGCCCTCAGCCAGAGCTCCCGAGCCGGGCCCAGCCCTCAGACAGAGCTCCCACAGCCGGCCCAGCCCCAGCCAGAGCGCACACAGCCAGCCAGCCCTCAGCCAGAGCTCACAAAGCCACCCCTGTCTGCTCAGCCACTGCCACTGCACCACAGCCCTCAGCACCACAGCCACCAGCTCTGAAACCCCTCCAGGCTGGGGACTCCACACCTGACGGGCAGCCTGGGGGCAGGGCCTGAGAGCCTCTGCTGGGAAGGAATTGTTCCTAACATCCAAGCTGAGCCTCCCCCTGGCACCGCTGGGGGGATGGTGGTGGCCAGGCTTGAGATGCCTACTACACCCTCCTTCTCTCACCTGAGCCCAGGGAGCAGAGCCCAACCCCCCCCTGGCTGCAGCCTCCTCTCAGGAGCTGCAGAGAGCAAGGAGGTCTCCCTCAGCCTCCCCTTCTCCAGGCTCAACACCCCCAGCTCCCTCAGCTGCTCCTCCCCAGCCCTGCTCTCCAGACCCTTCCCCACCTTTGCTGCCTTTCTCTGGCCCTGCTCCAGCTCCTCAATGTCCTTCATGGAGCAAGAACCCAGGATTTGAGGTGCAGCCCCCCCAGTGCCCAGCTCAAGGTCACAGTCCCTGCCCTAGAGCCCCAGTGCTGCTCTGCAGGCAGCTCCTCCAGGGGCTGGAGTGTTTGCTGCCTGTCCTCATCAGCATTTCACCCCCCAGGCCTTGCTGGCCAGGGCTCTGCCTTTTGGCACACTGTCACCTCAGCCATGGGCATCCTTTCATGCAGCACACAGGGACACTCCTGAGCCTCTCAGGGGTTTATTTGAGGCTCTGTCCTGTGACACAGGCAGTGCTGATCCACCAGCTCAGCCAGCCCTGCAGTGGGGACTGGGCAGGGAAGGGCTCAGCTCATGCAGAGAGGTGCCTGAGGAGAACCTCAGGAGGTTCAGTAAGGTGAAGGGCAAGGTCCTGCACCTGGGTCAGGGCAACCCTCAGCACCCATCCAGCCTGGGGCTGATGAGACTGAGAGCAGCCCTGCAGGGAAGGCCTTGGGGGTGCTGGGGGGGAGCAGCTGGGCAGGAGCCAGCAAGGGGCACTGGCAGCTCAGGAGGCCAAGGGCAGCCTGGGCTGCAGCCAAAGCAGGGTGGCCAGAGCTGGAGAGAGGATCCTGCCCTCTGCTCTGCTCTGGGGAGACCTCCCCTGCAGGGCTGGGGCCAGATATGGGACAACCAGCACAAGAAGGACCTAGAGAGGCTCCAGAGGAGGCCACCAAGATGCTCAGAGGGCTGCAGAACCTCTGCTACAAGGACAGGCTGGGAGAGCTGGGGCTGTGCAGCCTGCAGAAGAGAAGGCTGCAGGCAGACCTCAGAGCAGCCTTGCAGTGCCTGAAGGGCTCCAGGAGAGCTGGGGAGGGACTGTGGACAAGGGCTGGGAGTGCCAGAGTGAGGAACAATGGCTTTGAGCTGGGAGAGGGGAGACTGAGAGTGGAGAGGAGGAAGAGATTGTTGGCAGTGAGGGTGGGGAGAGCCTGGCAGAGGCTGCCCAGGGAGGCTGTGGCTGTGCCCTGCCTGGAGGTGTTCCAGGCCAGGCTGGATGAGGCCTTGAGCAGCCTGTGCTGGGGGGAGGGGTCCCTGCCCAGGGCAGGGGGCTGGGGCTGGATGCTCTTGAAGGTCCTTTCCAACCCAGCCCATTCTCCCACTCTGTGACTGTGATACTAAAGGGACCTTAGCCCAGCCCTGCTGTACCAACCACACTCCTCCAGCGCCCTCAGCAGCAGAGGAAGCTCCATGTGCAGCTCCTCAGCTCCCCTCAGGGCAGGGCAGGTGGCCTTGCTGACACTGCACAGATAAAGCCAGGGCTGATTAATGCCCAGGGAGGAGGCTGTGCAGCACCCAGGCTGCTGCAGGTGGTCTCCAGCTTGCAAACTCAACGGATTCCATCCCTGGTCAGCACTAAAATCCACCTTCACTGAGCAGTGTGGTGTGCTGAGGACTGCAGTGGAGCAGGTTAAAGCTGCCTTGATGCACGGTGTGCATTTCATTGTCTTTACATCAGGCACTGACATTTTCTCTCCGTCTTAAATAGGTCACTTAAGAGCCCAAAGCTCTGAGTGCTGCTGGCCCGGGGCTGCACAGAGCACTCCCATTCACACCACCTCCTGCTCCCTGCTCCGCAGAAGGGGCAGGGATGAGCTGAGCGCATCAGTGGTGTTCCCCCCTCAAGCCCCCCCAGGCCCCACCACCCACACCTCTCCAGGCCAGCACTGCCTCCCTACCTTCTGCTCAATCTCTGCAGCTGTCTGCTTGGTGATCTCCAAGTTCTCCACCAGGGCAGTGTCCCCCAGGAAGTTCCCTGAAGCTGATGACAGCCTGGACAGCAAGTTGTCCTCCAAGGCCTTCAGGGTGATTTTGAAGCTGTTCTGCTGCTTTGTGAGCTCTGACTGCAAGCAACACATTCAACAGGTGTGAGCCCCAGCCCCAGAAAGCAGCAACCACCTGCCCCTGGCTGTGCTTCTGACTGGCACTGCCAGAGGCCCTGCTGCTTTCCCTGCTCTCTGGGACGCCTGCACATGGGCACAGCTCTGCTGATGGCTCCACAGCCAGCAAGCATCAGCCCAGAGAAACCCTGATCAGCACAGGAGGCACCAGGAGGGCTGAGCCCTTCCATCTGGGATGTATCAAATAAAGCAGCAGGGAAAGACCTTGCTCCATCCTCTGCCAGCATGGAGGGGCTGGAAGGGAGCTCTGGGGATCAGGCAGATGGGGCTGGAAAGCCTCCAGAGAAGGAGACTCCACAACCTCTCTGGGCAGCCTGCTCCAGGCCTCCAGCACCCTCACAACAAACAACTTGCTCCTCCTGCTCAGATCCAACCTCCTGGCTGCCAGGCTGTGCCCACTGCCCCTTGTGCTGGCCCTGGGCACCCTCAGCAGAGCCTGGCCCCAGCCTCTTGCCCCCCACAGCTCCTTCAGCTCTTGCTGAGCATTGCCAGCCTGCCTCTGGGGCTGCTCTGCTGCAGGCTCTCAGCCCCAGGGCTCTCAGCCTTTGCTGCTCCCAGAGCTGCTCCAGGCCCCTCAGCAGCTCTGCAGCCTGCCCTGGGCTCTCTCCAGCAGTTCCCTGTCCCTCTGGAGCTGGGGAGCCCAGAACTGGCCCCAGGACTGCAGCTGTGGCCTCACTGGGGCAGAGCAGAGAGGCAGGACAACCTCCTTCTGCTGGCCACACTCTTCTTCATGCACCCCAGTGCCCCATTGGCCTTCCTGGCCCCCAGGGCACATTGCTGGCTCCTCATGTCCTGCATCTCCCTCTCAGAAGTAATCATTTGTGGTACTCAAGGCAGCCTGAATGGTCCTTGCAGCTTCTTGTCCTGGGGGTAAGCTCTGCACATGCTTCTACCCCAGCACCAGTGACAGCAGCAGTGAGGACCACAGGGTGAAAATGCCAGCACCAAGCACTGCCTGGACAAGAAGCCCTTGGAGGGTCTCTGCAGCCCACTGCAGTCTGTGAGCTGTGAGTGTCCCACAGTGCAGCTCCCTGCTGGGACATGGCTCAAAGCTCAGCCAGCTCCAGCCCCTGCCCTGGGCAGGGACCCCTCCCACCAGCACAGCTGCCCAAGGCCTCATCCAGCCTGGCCTGGAACCCCTCCAGGCAGGGCACAGCCACAGCCTCCCTGGGCAGCCTGTGCCAGAGCCTCACCACCCTCACACTGCAGAACTACTTCCTCAGCTCCACTCTAACCCTGCTCTGCCTCAGCTCCAAACCATTTCCCCTTGGCCTGGCTCAGACCCCTCAGCAAAAGTCTCTCTGCAGCCTTCCTGCAGGATCCCTTCAGGTGCTGGCAGGCAGCTCTGAGGAGCCCCTGGAGCCTTCTCCTCTGCAGGCTGCACAGCCCCAGCTCCCTCAGCCTGTGCTCCCAGCAGAGCTGCTCCAGCCCTGGCAGCATCCATGTGGCCTCCTCTGCACTCTCTCCAGCAGTTCCAAAATATTCCTCTTAAGGTTGTCCTCAGCACCAAGCAATGAATCTGAGGCCAATGCCATTTGAGACACTCCAGTCAGAGAGTCACAGAAGGGTTTGGGCTGGCAAAGGCCTCTGAGATCTTCTGAGACCAGCAACCCAGCCCCACCATGGCCCCCAAACCCTGGCCCCAGGAGCCATGGCCCCAGCTTGCTGCAACACCTCCAGCCATGGGACTCCCCACCTCCCTGGGCAGCCTCTGCCAGTGCCTGCACAGTGAAGCAGTCAGAGCTGGAGCTGCTTGGACCACAGGCAGTGGCATCAGCACATGGACCACAGCTACCCCTCAGAAGGAAGCTGCAAATGAGAACAGTGAAAGGCCAGAGGGTTTGTTCTGACCCCAAAGGGAAGGTCTCAGCACTTGGCTTTGCCTGCCTTGGCCTGACCTGGTTTCAGCTTCTGTTAGCTGTGAGTGGCTCCCTGCCAGGGCACTGCTGCCTTGACCTGCTTCAGCCTGGCCTGAATGCCAAGCCAGGGCAGAGCACACACATGGCAGAGTGCTACTGTGGCCTGAGGCTCTGAGCACCCCCTGGAGGAGGAGCACAAGCCTGTGGATCTGACAAGATGGCTCCAAAGAGAAGAAGGAGCAGGAGGGAAGCAAAGAGGGAAAGGGCTGTGGAAGGAAGCTGTGCTGAGAGAGCATTTGACAAAGTCTTGCTCTGGGCTAGTGAGGGCTGTTTGATGAGCTGTCAGGAGGCCATCACCATTGATCCTGGGCTCCATGCATAGGGTGAGCTCCATCTCTGCCCACAGCAAGTTGCTGACCCCAGCAGCAGTTGTGCAGCACCACAGGAGTCACCTCCCCCTGCCCACAAGCCCTTCCCCAGCCTGTCCCTTTTGTTCCAGGCTTCAGAGGGGGCACTAAAACCCAGCCAGACACTGACCTCTCCCTTGGGGCATCCACAGGTTCAAATCTGTGTCTTCAAGGAGCTCTCCCCAGCTCTCAGACACAGCCTGAGTGCCTTGTTCCACATCAGTTAATGGAGGGGAGGTGAAAGAAGGCTCTGAGTCCCTGGCCAGCAGCCATCTGCAGAGGTCAGGGCAGCCCCAGGCACTGCCCCTCCCCATGGCCAAGGAGCCAAAGCTTTGCTTTTTGCCCAGGAGGGAAACGACTTTTGGGGCCCAAGTGGTCCCCATCCAGCAGAACATCTTCAACACCAGGCTGCTTTTCTCCTGCCTGATGCCTGCAGGACTGCAGCAGGAGGGAAATGGATGAGATGGAGAGCAGCAAGAGAGGGCTCTCTCTGTGTCACCTTGCTGTGATGAGGAAGATCTGACATATGCTTGGAGGGAAAGAAAATCACATCCCAGAGCACCCTGCAGCTGCTGAGTGCCCTCCCAAGGAGATCACAGCTCCCCAGCCTCCCCAGTGCTGCAGCAGGGGCCTCAGGAGATGCCCTCTCTGCTTCCCACCATTTCCACTCCTAGCACTCTTGCCCAGCACAGGAGGGGAGTGCTGCACATTTCCTGGCTGCACACAGCCCGGGATTTGTTTTTCTTCCTGTGCCAGCAACCACTACCAGTGGCCAGAGCTGGAGAGAGGACCCTGCCCCTCTGCTCTGCTCTGGGGAGGCCTCCCCTGCAGGGCCGGGGCCAGACACAGAGCCCTCAACACAGGAAGGACCTGGAGCTGCTGGAGAGGGTCCAGAGGAGCAGGCTGCCCTGAGAGGCTGTGGAGTCTCCTCTGGAGGCTTTCCTGACCCATCTGGAGGTGTTCCTGTGTGACCTGCCCTGGGGGGTATTGGACTGGGTGATCTCCAGAGGTCCCTTCCAGCCCCTACCATGCTGTGGTTCTGTGATTCTCTGTCCCTGCTCACTGCAGGGACATTGGGCTGGATGACATTCAAAGGCCCCTCCCAAGCCAAACCACCCCATGATCCTCTGATCCTGTCCCAGGTGGCTACCACGGAGCTGGAGACTCTCTTTCACAGGGAGCCCTGTGGCAGCCAGGGGGATGGGGCCCAGCAGCCCCTGGGGAGACTCCAGCTGGGCACAGGAACATTTTTGACAAGGAGAACATTCAGCCATGGGGAACAACTTCTTCCTCACATCCAATCTCAATCTCCCCACTTCTAGCTCTGCTCCATCCCCCCAGTCCTATCCCTCCCTGACACCCTCAGAAGCCCCTCCCCAGCTTGCTTGCAGCCCCCTGCAGATCCTGGAAGGCCACAATGAGGTCTCCTGGGAGCCTTCTCCTCCCCAGCCTGCACAACCCCAACTCCCTCAGTCTGTCCTCACAGCAGAGCAGCTCCAGCCCTCTGCTCCTCCTTGTGGCCCTTCTCTGGACACCTTCCAGCCCCTCCAGAGCCTTCCTGGCACAGAGGCTCCAGAGCTGGACCCAGAGCTGCAGCTGTGGTCTCAGCAGAGTGGAGCAGAGGGGCAGAATCCCCTCCCTGGCCCTGCTGGCCACACTTCTCTTGCTGCAGCCCAGGCTCTGCTTGGCTCTCTGGGCTGCCAGTGCTCCCTGCTGGCTCCTGCTGAGCTTCTCCTCCCCCAGCACCCCCAAGGCCTTTTCTCCAGGGCTGCTCTCCAGCCAGTCCCTGCCCAGCCTGGATCAGTGCCTGGGATTGCCCTGCCCCACCACAGCCTGGCTGCTGCTGCTGTGCTGCTGTTATGCATCCCTGCCCCAGCAGGAGCTGCCAGCTGCTGACCTTCAGCTGCTCCAGGTCAGGTCTCTCCATGCTGACGACGGTGGCCAGCAGCTGCTCCTCCAGCCCCTCCCTGCTGACGCTGAAGTCGATCAGGGTGCACTGGGCCTGCAGCTCGGGGGGGAAGTGGGGGTTGGGCAGCTTGGTGTGCAGGATGAGGCGGAAGGAAGGGTTGAAGGCACACTCCTTTGTCTCCAATCCTGATGTACCTGCAAGCAGGGCAGAAGCAGTGTGAGGAGCTGGCTCCCTCTTTAGCCTCCTGTTAAAGCCAAGGGGAAATGGGGCTGAGCTCAGCAGCACCAAACACTTCCCAGGGTCCTGCACGTGGGGCACAACCACCCCAGGAATGCTCCAGGCTGGGGGCAGAGGGGCTGCAAACTGCTCAGCTGAGAAGGCCCTGGGGGTATTGAACAGTGGCTGAACAGGAGCCAGCAGTGCCCAGGTGGGCAAGAAGGGCAGCAGCAGCCTGGCCTGGAGCAGCAATGCTGTGGGCAGCAGGAGCAGGGCAGGGATGGTGCCCCGGGGCTGGGCACTGGGGAGGCCACAGCTTGAGCCCTGGGTTCAGTTTTGGGCCTCTCACTGCAAGAAGGACATTGAGGGCTGGAGCAGGGCCAGAGAAGGGCAACAGAGCTGGGGAAGGGTCTGGAAAAGAGGGCTGGGGGGGAGCAGCTGGGGGTCCTGGGGGTGTTGAGCCTGGAGCAGAGGAGGCTGAGGGAGACCTCCTTGCTCTCTGCAGCTCCCTGAGAGGAGGCTGCAGCCAGGTGGGGCTTGGGCTCTGCTCCCCAGTCTCAGGTGATAGGAGGAGATGAAATGGCTTCAAGTTGCCCCAGGGGTGGTTTAGGCTGGACATGAGGAGCAATTTCTTCCCCAAAAGGGTTGTGAAGCCCTGGAAGAGGCTGCCCAGGGCAGTGGTGGAGTCTCTCCTGCAGCTCCCCTTCAGGTACTGAAGGCTGCCCTGAGGTCTCCCTGGAGCCTCCTGTCCCCAGGCTCAGCAGCCCCCACTCTCCCAGGCTGTGCCCCTGTGGGGGGTTCTGCAGCCTTCTCACCACCTGTTTCTTTGTGGCCTAGGAAGCCCCTGAGCTGCCAGGGGGCTCTGAGGGCAGACACAGCCAGCCCTACAAGAGCATAATGGAGTTCTTCCCTGCAGGAGGCTCAGGAGCACACAGCCTCTGCTGTTCCCCCTTTGCACTTTCAAGCATCCCTCCCTTCCCTGGGCACATCTCTCCCTCTGAAATGATCTCTGGGAAATGTCTTTGGTGCCAGAGTGGTCAGGGCCTGGCAGAGGCTGCCCAGGGAAGTGGTGGAGTCCCCATGCCTGGAGGTGTTGCAGCAAGCTGTGGCCATGGCTCCTGGGGCCAGGGTTGGTGGCCATGGTGGGGCTGGGCTGGTGCTGGCCTGGATGAGCTCAGGGAGCTCCTTCACCTCAAACCATTCTGTGCCTCTGTCCTGCAGCTGAGCCCACATCAATCACCCTTCTCATGCCCCGAGGCTCCCCAGCCCTCCCCAGCAGGTCACCTCACCCCAGAGTATTTGAGGCAAGGCAGTGACCCTCAGAGAAGTCAAGGAAGAGGAAGGGCAGAGTTTAAGAGGCTTTTGTTCTTCCCTGCACAAAGCCAAGAGCAGGGCCCCAGCAGGAGGCAGAGCAGCAGGCCCCGAGGTCAGCTCTCAGGAGCCTGCCCAGCTCTTGTGCTGCTGGAGGCAGCTGAGCTCACTCTGCAGAGCCAGAGGGACAACAGCCAGAGAGTGCCTGACCAAGTGCAGTGCTGAGCACCAGGGTGCTGGGATGGCCCTGGCTGCAGAGCAGGTGCCCACCAAGGCTGCTTCACCACTGCCCTGCTTAGCAGGAGAGGGAAGACGACCTAAGGAAAGGCTCAGGGGTGGGGGCCAGGACAGGGAGCAAGCAGACAGAACAGTTAATGTAGTTCATCCGGGGGGGACAATGAGAGCTCAAACCTCAATCCTAGCACATGCTGTCATCCCCTCCCCCTTCTCCTGGGCTCAGCTTCACCACTGACTTCTCCTCCTCCTCCCCAGGAGTGGCACAGGAATGGGGGCTGTGGTCAGCTCATCACACACCATCTCTGCTGCTCCTTCCTCCTCAGGAGGAGGATTCCTCACACTCTTCCCCTGCTCCAGCAGGAGGTCCCTTCCACAGGAGACAGCCCTCCAGGGGCTTCTCCATCATGAGTTGTTCCCACAGTTCCCTTCATGAACTGCTCAGTGTGGGTCCTTCCACAGGGTGCAATCCCTCAGGAGCAGCCTGCTCCAGCATGAGGCTCCAGGAAGGTCTCCAGTCCTGCAGCAGCCTGCTCCAGCATGGGGCCCCAGGAAGGTCTCCAGTCCTGCAGCAGCCTGCTCCAGCATGGGGCCCCAGGAAGGTCTCCAGTCCTGCAGCAGCCTGCTCCAGCATGGGCCCCAGGAAGGTCTCCAGTCCTGCAGCAGCCTGCTCCAGCATGGGCTTCCTGCAGTGGGGACCTCGCTGCTGCAGGTGGGTCTGCTCCACATTAGCCCTCTTGGGCTTGCAGGATCTCCCTCACCATGCTCCTCAGCCCAGGCTGCAGGGGAATGTCTGCTCTGGCACCTGGAGCTCCTCTTCCCCTTTCCCCTTGACTGACCTGGGTGTCTGCAGAGCTGTTTCTCTCACTGTCCTCACTCCTCCCTTCCAGCTGATTTCCCTCCTTCTCAGATGTCTTATCCCAGAGGTGCTGCCAGCACCACTGATGGCCTTGGCCTTGGCCAGCAGCAGGTGCCTCTTGGAGCCAGCTGGCTCTGGCTGCCTGGGACAGAGGAGAAGCTTCGAGCAGCTTCTCAGGGAAGCCTGCAGCTTGCCACAGGAGGTTTGGTTTGCTGCTGCTCTTTGAGCAGCCACTGAAAATGTGCTCATTTTGCACTCAAAGGAGGAGACAGTGAGCTCCCTCCTGCCCCTCCTGCGGCCTCCCCAGGCTGGAGGGTGACCAGCAGCTCTCATGAAGTACTTGACCTCATTGAGGAGCACAGATCCCCCTCACACTGCCCCCTGCAGCTGCACTCCTGAGCAGCGTGCAGCATTTGCTGCCAGCCAGGGCTCCTTTGCCTTCCCCACGGCAAGAGCTATTGTGGTCACAATTCAGGGTCAGGGCAGGCAATGAGCACCACCAAGGTCACTGCAGAGCAAGAGAATCCCAGGGGGCTCTCTCCCTCCCAGGAGGTTTGAGTGGCACTGTCCAACACGAGCAACCTCTGGGCTCATTTCAAAGCCATCCTGAATGCATTTCCTCTGCTGGCTTGCAGCGCTCAGCTTGGGAGGGCAGGATGGTGCTGAGGCCGGGAGGTGGGCAGCAGAAAGGCCAAGGGCAGACAGAACATTCCCCCAGGCACGGAGCCCCCCCAGCCTCACCTTCCTTTCTTGATGGTTTCTCGCCCCAGCAGGGGTCCCAGCACGGGGTCCACAGCCTCCTCCAGGTTCTCAAGCAAAGCCACCTCCCCTGCAGCCAGGGCTGCCTCCAGCCTCTCCACATACCTGCGGGACACAGCACTGCGGTAAGCTGCGCTGAGGCCTGGCAGCAAGGAGGATCCATTGAGTGCTTTGGGCTGCAGAAGTCCTCCAAGAGCATTGAATCAACACCACCAGCAGCCCAGCCCCACCATGGCCCCCTAGCCATGGCCCCAGGAGCCATGGCCACCCCTTGCTGGAACACCTCCAGCCATGGGGACCTGGAGGTGTTTAAGCCCAGGCTGGATGAGGCTCTGGCCAGCCTGACCTAGTGTGGGGTGTCCCTGCCCATGGCAGGGGGGTTGGAACTAGCTGATCCTTGTGGTCCCTTCCAACCCTGACTGATACTGTGATACTATGGGGACTCCCACCACCTCCCTGGGCAGCCTCTGCCAGGCCCTGACACTCTGGCAGCAAAGAATCATAGAATGGTCCAGGCCAGAAGGGACCTCCAAAGGCCATCCAGTGTGACCTCCCCACAGGCAGCAGGGACATCCCCAACTCGACCAGACCCAGAGCCTGCCCAGCCTCACCCTGAACACCTCCAGGGCTGGGGCCCCAACCACCTCCCTGGGCAGCCTGTTCAGTGTTCCACCACCCCTCACAGTGAGGAACTTCTTCCTGATATCCAATCTCACTCTGCTCTGCTCTAGTTTGAAGCCATTGCCCCTGGTGCTGTCCCTGCAGGCCTTTGCAAGCAGTCTCACTGCAGCCTTCTTGTAGCCCCTTCAGGCTGCTCTGAGCTCTGCCTGGAGCCTCCTCCTCTCCAGGCTGCACACCCCCAGCTCCCTCAGCCTGTCCTCACAGCAGAGCTGCTCCAACCCCCTGAGCATTTTCCTGGCCCTCCTCTAGACCCTCTCCACCAGCTCCAGGTCCTTCCTGTGCTGAGGGCTCCAGCCCTGCACACAGCCCTGCAGGTGAGGTCTGCCCAGAGCAGAGCAAAGTGCCAGAATCTCCTCTCTGGCTCTCTGGCAGTGCTGCTTTGGATGCAGCCCAGGCTGCCCCTGGCCTCCTGTGCTGCAGCTCACCCTGCCTGCTCCTGGCCAGCTTCTCCCCCACCAGCACCCCCAAGTCCTTCTCCTCAGGGCTGCCTTCTGTCCCCTCCTCCCCCAGCCTGTCCTGACAGTGAGGATTGTTCCAGCCCAGGTGCAGGACCTGCACTTGCTCTTGTTGAGCCTCATGAGGCTCCCCTGGGCACCACCTCTGCAGCCTGCCCAGGTGCCTCTGGATAACTTCTCATCCCTCTGCTGTACTGACACCACCACACAGCTTTGCTTTTTCCCTCCTCTCCAACCTCAGCCTCCCCTGGCACAATTTCAGGACATTTCCTCTCCTTCTCTCACCTGAGCCCAGGGAGCAGAGCCCAACCCCCCCTGGCTGCAGCCTCCTCTCAGGGAGCTGCAGAGAGCAAGGAGGTCTCCCTCAGCCTCCTCTGCTCCAGGCTCAACACCCCCAGCTCCCTCAGCTGCTGCTCCCCAGCCCTGCTCTCCAGACCCTTCCCCAGCTCTGTTGTCCTTCTCTGGCCCTGCTCCAGCCACTCAATGTCCTTCTTGGAGTGAGAGGCCCAAAGCTGACCCCAGTGCCCAAGGAGTGGCCTCCCCGGTGCCCAGCCCAGGGGCACCATCCCTGCCCGGAGCTGCTGGTGCTTACCCCTTCTGCCCCATGCGGATCACTCGCAGCTCTTCCCCGTGCCTGGCTTTGATCCAGCTGCTGCCCTGCAGCTGGGGGTCGACCAGCAGGGGCCAGCGCTGGCAGCTGAGCAGGATGGAGGCGTTCTGGGCCGAGGTGAGGTCCGCGGGCAGCCCCTGGTTCTGCCAGGCTGCCACCTCCGCCGCGTCGGCCAGCAGGGCCAGGGGGTCCAGGCAGGCACTCATGGGGATGGGCACCTGGGAGGCAAGGAGAGACTCTGCCAAGTGAGCTGCCAGAAAGCACTCCCCGATCCAGAGCCCAGCAAGGAGAGCACTGCAGGAGAGGGCAGCTAAGGAAGCGCTGCTGGGGATGGGCTGGGTGGGAAGGGACCTCCACAGCTCCTCCAGTCCAACCCCTGAGGCCAGCAGGGACAGCCCCAACCACAGCAGGCTGCTCCCAGCCCCAACCAACCTGCCCTGCACTGCTGCCAGCCATGGGGCAGCTCCCAGCTCTCTGGGCAGCCTGGGCCAGGCTCTCCCCACCCTCAGCACCAAACCTTTCTCCCTTCTCTCCACTCCCAAGCTCCCTCTCTGAGTTCCAACCCATTCCCCCTTGTGCGGTCTCCGGACTGCATCAGCTCTGCTGTGAGCACAGGCTGAGGGAGCTGGGGGTGCTCAGCCTGGAGAAGGCTCCAGGAGGACCTAGAGCAGCTTTCCAGTACCTGCAGGAAAGCTGCAGAGAGACTTTTCCTGAGGGTGTCTGGAGACAGGCCAAGGGGGGGTGGTTTGAAGCTGAGGCAGAGCAGTCTTGCAGGAGAGCAGCACTTGTGTTTGCTGATGGAGAGGAGGACCTGTTACCACTTAAAGGAGCAGTCAAGAAGTTTGTAGCATGACAGTCTCCATCTGCTCCAAACATCAAGACACAGCTAGAGCCAGCTGAGAGGCACAGCCAGCATGGACAGAGCCTGCAGCAGGCATCAGGAACCATCTGGAGTTCTTCCAAGCCTACTGCAGAGCAAGCAGTGAGCTCTGCCTGCTCCCAGCACTTCACTCTCCACACTGTTCAGCCTGCAGAAGAGAAGGCTCCAGGGAGACCTCAGAGCAGCCTTCCAGCACCTGAAGGGCTCCAGGAGAGCTGGGGAGGGACTTTGGCTATGGGAGTGACAGGGAATGGATGGAAGCTCAAGGAGGGGAGGCTGAGACTGGAGATGAGGAAGAAATTGTTGGCAGTGAGGGTGGGGAGAGCCTGGCACAGGCTGCCCAGGGAGGCTGTGTGCTGTGCCCTGCCTGGAGGTGTTGCAGGCCAGGCTGGATGAGGCCTTGAGCAGGCTGTGCTGGTGGGAGGTGTCCCTGCCCAGGGCAGGGGGCTGGAGCTGGATGGTGTTGAAGGTCCCTTCCAAGCCAAACCATTCCCTGAGGCTCTCTCTCCCCTGTGTCAGCCCCCAGGCCTGGTGCAAACAGCACAGCAAGGGCTCCAAGCTCGGGTCTCTGCATCAGGGTCCTCCCTCTGTGCATGGAGGGAGCAGGGCACAATGCATGGAGCAGGGACACCACAGCCCCTGCCCCGGAGAGGAATCACCCAGCTGGAGCTATGCCCTGGCCCTCCATCCGGCTGGGAGGGGGCACTGCGGGGTCACTCCGCTGGGGATCCCCTCACTCGAGGCATCCCCTCCGGGCACCAGCAGTTTGGCTGCAGGAAGTGCAGGAGGAGAGGTGTTCAGAGCAAGCAGGGCTTACCTGGAGCTGCTGCAGGTAGGGCTTCCAGCTGCCCTCCAGCAGGTCCTGGCGATATCTCCGGGGGAAGTAGCCCAGGTAGGAGACAAAGGCTGACACCAGCAGGAGATCCCCACACAGGCTGCTCTGCTGCTGCTGCAAGTCCCTCACAGCCTCGGCCCACCGCACCTTCTCGGAGGCAAGGCCCCCGACCTAGAGTGGCCCAAGTCACACAGGTCAGGCCAGGGGCTCCTGGAGCAGCTCCTCCCTGCAGCAGTGCCCAGGCAGTGCCCAGGCAGGGCTGGCTCACAAGCCAAAGCACAACCAAGCACCAAGCAGCTGCCCTCCTGGATTTGAGAGGGACACTGCAAGGTGGTCAGGTCACACTCACCCTCCTGCAGGGAAGATGCTCTACAAACGTCCCTGCCATGGAGAGCTGCCCTCTGCTCCCAGGCCTCTGTCACCAGCGCCAGACAGCACTTTCTGGTTGTCTTCTTCAGCTCACCCCTCCCAGGAGCCAAGGGATCACCCAGCCCAGCCCCTGCAGCCAGCAGGGACAGCCCCAACCACAGCAGGCTGCTCCCAGCCCAGACAACCTGCCCTGCACTGCTGCCAGCCATGGGGCAGCTCCCAGCTCTCTGGGCAGCCTGGGCCAGGCTCTCCCCACCCTCAGCACCAAACCTTTCTCCCTTCTCTCCACTCCCAAGCTCCCTCTCTGAGTTCCAAACCATTCCCCTTGTGCTGGCACCACAGGCCCTGCTCCAAAGTCTGTGCCCAGCTCTCTGCTCAGCCCTTGAAGCACTGCAAGGCCACCAGAAGGTCTGCCTGGAGCCTCTCCTCTGCAGGCTGCCCAAGGCCAACTCTCTCAGCCTGGCTCCCAGCAGAGGGCTTCCAGCCCTGCCAGCACTGCTGTGGCCTCCTCTGGCCCTGCTGCAGCAGGTCCCTGTCTGTGCTGAGGGCTCCAGCCCTGCCCCAGCACTGCAGGGCTGTGAGCAGAGCACAGCAGAGGGGCAGAATCCTTCCCTGCCCCTGCTGCCCACACTGCTGGGGCTCAGCCCAGGCCAGGCTGGGGCAGGGCTGGCAGTGCTTGGTGCTGGCTCAGCTCCAGCTCTGCACCCCCAGCACCCCAAGTCCTTCTCCTCAGGGCTGCTCTCCTGCCCTCCATCCCCTGCCTGGATTGGTACCAGGGGTTGTCTGGTCGCAGGTGCAGGACCTTGCCCTTGTTGAGCCTCATGATGTTCACACAGTGCCAGCTCTCATGCCCACCCAGGTGTCTCTGGCATCCCTTCCCTCCCTCAGCACACAGCTCAGTGTTGCTGGCAAACCCCCTGAGGGTTCCTCATTCCCACTCTCCCTGTCACAACAGAGATGTTCAACAGCAGCAGTCCCAGCCCTGAGGAGCACCACTCAGTCCTGCTCTCCCCTTGCAGGCTGTGCTACTGACCACCACAGCCTGTGTGAGCAGCCAGCTCATTCCTGCCCCACCAGCTGCTCCTTCCACCCAACCCATGCCTCCAGACACAAGGCTGTTGTGCAGGACTGTGTCCCCTGTTCCACCTCCTTTGGCCCCAGCAGCCCCAGCAGGGGCCCTGGGAAGACTCCAGACACAGGCTCCTGGGCACAGTTGCTGGCATCATCCCAGCTGCCCACAGCAGGAGGCTTAGGCATCTTCTGACACAGAGCCTCTAGCTTCATGTTTAATATCCACTGATGAGTTGTTCCTCGTGACTGAGCCTAAGCTGCCTTGGACACAACCAACCTGCTGGCACCTACAGCCCCTGTAGAGCTTCCACCCTCTGCTGTGCTGCAGGAGCTCTGCTCTGGCTGAAAGCTGCTCACACACTGGCAGCCCAGGGAGCAATCCTGCCCCTGGCACCTGCTCCATCCCCCTCTCGACTTCAAGCCCTGGATGCCCTCTCTGCTGTCTCCTTTTGAGGATGAAGAGCTTTGGGCTGTTCAACAACCCTCATGCAGAGGAAGCCTTTGCTTGTCCTTGCCACAGTTACCTCCACCCAAGAAGCAAAGCTTTATGATCTGCTTGCTGCTCCTTGCTCCCCTCTGCACCATCTCCCACCTCTGAGGGGCAGCAGGGGGTGGAGCTGCACAGGCAGGATTCATTCAGGATGGATTTGGGCTGGGGCAGGGGAGATTTGGATCCTTCTTTCCCAGACAAATCCTAACATTCCATTTTCATAGTTTCAGTCAGGGTTGGAAGGGACCACAAGGATCAGCCAGTTCCAACCCCCCTGCCATGGGCAGGGACACCCACACTAGAGCAGGCTGCCCAGAGCCTCATCCAGCCTGGGCTTAAACACCTCCAGGGACAGGGCCTCAACCACCTCCCTGGACAACCCATTCCAGGGCCTCACCACACTCATGGGGAAGAGCTTCCTCCTCACATTTTGCCTTGGGTCTGGGGTGTGCTAGTGGGGGGGGGGGGGGGGGGGGGGAGTCTGCCTCTGGGAGCATGGAGCTCACAGAGTCTCAGAGCCTTTGAGTCACAGGATCATAGGTTGGGTTGGGCTGGAAAAGGCCTCTGAGCTCACCCAGTCCAACACCAGCCCAGCCCCACCATGGCCCCAAACCATGGCCCCAGGAGCCATGGCCACAGCTTGCTGCAACACCTCCAGCCATGGGGACTCCACCACCTCCCTGGGCAGCCTCTGCCAGGCCCTGACCACTCTGGCACCAAAGACATTTTGCCTCCTCTCCAACCTCAGCCTCCCCTGGCACAATTCCAGGACATCTCCTCTCCTTCTCTCACCTGAGCAGGGAGCAGAGCCCAGCCCCCACCTGGCTCCAGCCCCATGGACTATCATTATGGGTCACAGGGGGGGCAGTACTGGGTCTGAAATGGGGACTGGGCAAGAGCTGTGACCTGCCTCCTGAGGCCAGGATGGTCCAGGACCATCTGATAAGCAGTTAGTGATGTAAGGTATGAGGGGAAAGAGCACAGCAAATGAGATTCACACCTTGAATCCTGGGCTCAGTTCTGGGCCTCTCACTCCAAGAAGGACATTGAGGAGCTGGAGCAGGTCCAGAGAAGGGCAACAGAGCTGGGGAAGGGTCTGGAGAGGAGCAGCTGAGGGAGCTGGGGGTGTTGAGTGTGGAGCAGAGGAGGCTGAGGGAGACCTCCTTGCTCTCTGCAGCTCCCTGAGAGGAGGCTGCAGCCGGGGGGGGCTGGGCTCTGCTCCCTCAGCCCCTGGCAGCAGCCATGGAGGCCCTCTGCAGGCAGCGCTGGCCAGCGGCCTCCCAGGCCCTTGGGGGCTGCTGTGTCTTGCTCCCTTGGGCAGCGTCTTCCTGGCAGAGCTGGGCAGGGTGAGCAGGGCTGGCAGCGAGGGAGCAGCAGGCAGAGGGTTCCACAGCCTCTTGCAGCTCCAGGAGGGCTCCCACCACGGCTCAGATCTCCTGCCAGAGCTTTGCATTTGGAGGCCTGGCAGCAGCAGGCACTGAATGGGGCACAGCTCTGCTTTTCCTCCTTGTTTGCTTCCCTCTGGAAGCAGCCTCTGGAGCTGGGGATTGTTTGTAGCCCCGGGAGCCCCTCAGCCGTGTCCTCTGTGGCTTCATCTCTCAAACCCAGCCAGGATGCAAACAACTCCACTGTCCCTCCTCTGCTGTACAAAGGCCCAGTGCTGACACTGCCTCCCCAAGCCCTCAGCCTCTTATCTCTCAGCAGCTATCACCAGCCAGCACAGTGTGGCAGAGGATGTTTACCAGCTAGAGATCAATAGAAACCTCACAGCTTTGTTCCAGCAGAATCCAGGGCATTGCTCAGCACTCCTCCTGCTCAGCACTGCCACAACTGTGCCACTCATCTGATGTCTCAGTTTGGTGTGAGCCTAGATGCAGGATAAAGATTTCCTTCCCCCTGGCTCTGCTGTTTCTCCCCTGATGAAAGGAGAGGGAGCTTCAGCCTTGGGGAAAACATCTGCTGGGGGCTGGCACTGCATGGAGCTGTGGTGCCCCCAGCACAGGAAGGACCTGGAGCTGCTTCTTCTATGGCATCTATGATCTCCTTCTATGATCATCTATGATCTTCTATGATCTCCTTCTATGATCAGGTGACCCGTCTGGTGGACGTGGGGAGGCCTGTGGATGTAGTCTATCTGGACTTCAGCAAGGCCTTTGACACCGTCCCCACAGTAAACTGCTGGCTAAACTGTCAGCTCGTGGTTTGGACCGCAACACTCTGTGCTGGGTTAGGAACTGGCTGGAGGGCCGAGCCCAGAGAGTGTGGTGAATGGTGCCGCGTCCGGCTGGCGGCCAGTCACCAGCGGCGTCCCCAGGGATCGGTGCTGGGCCCCATCCTCTTTAACATCTTCATGATGATATGGATGAGGGGGTTGAGACAGTCATCAGCAAGTTTGCAGATGACACAAGTTGGGAACAGATGTTAGTCAGTTAGAGGGTAGAAAGGCTCTGCAGAGGGACCTCGACCGACTGGACAGATGGGCAGAGGCCAATGGGATGGCATTTAATAAGTCCAAGTGCCGGGTGCTGCACTTTGGCCACGGCAACCCCATGCAGAGCTACAGGCTGGGTCAGAGTGGCTGGAGAGCTGCCAAACAGAGAGGGACCTGGGGGTGCTGATTGACACCCACCTAAACATGAGCCAACGTGTGCCCAGGTGGCCAAGAGGCCAATGGCATCCTGGCCTGTATTGGGAATAGTGTGGCCAGCAGGAGCAGGGAGGTCATTCTGCCCTGTACTCTGCATTGGTTAGGCCACACCTTGAGTCCTGTATCCAGTTCTGGGCCCCTCAGTTTAAGAAGGACATGGAGATACTTGAACGTGTCAGAAAAGGGCAACAAGGCTGGGGAGAGGCCTTGAGCACAGCCTGTGAGGAGAGGCTGAGGGAGCTGGGTGTTAGCCTGGAGAAGAGAAGGATCAGAGGTGACCTCATTGCCCTCTACAACTACCTGAAAGGTGGTTGTAGACAGGAGGGGGTTGGTCTCTTCTCCCAGGCAACCAGCACCAGAACAAGAGGACACAGTCTCAAGCTGTGCCAGGGGAGGTTTAGACTCGAGGTGAGGAGGAAGTTCTTCACTGAGCGAGTCATTCGTCATTGGGATGTGCTGCCCAGGGAGGTGGTGGAGTCGCCGTCCCTGGAGGTGTTCAAGGGGAGATTGGACGTGGCGCTTGGTGCCATGGTCTAGTTGTGAGGTCTGTTGGGACAGGTTGGACTTGATGATCCTTGGGGTCTCTTCCAACCTTGGTGATACTGTGATACTGTGATACTGCTGGAGAGGCTCCAGAGGAGGCCACAGAGATGAGCAGAGGCTGCAGACCCTCCCCTGTGGGGCCAGGCTGGGAGGGTTGGGGCTGTGCAGCCTGCAGAAGAGAAGGCTGCAGGGAGAGCCCATGGCTGGCCCCATGCAGGTCAGGCTGTGTGGGGCTGTGCCCAACCTGCTCTCGCTGGGGCTGTCCCTGCTGGCTGCAGGGGCTGGGCTGGGTGAGCTTTGGCACTCCCTTAACACCCAAACATTCCATGATTCTCTGACCTTAGGATCCTGTGCTAAGGTATTGAACTGCTCAGGCTGTGGTCCAGCACCAGCAGAGGACCTGATCAAGAGCTGCTGCCCTGCAGGAGCTGACCTGGAGCCTGGGCTCAGTCCCAGTACATGGCTGAGCTGAGGGCACCCTCCCAAGTGCAAACCTTGCTGCTTCTTCACCCAGGTTACACTGCCTGTGGCACAAACCTGGTGCTGTCAGCCCGTGGACCTCTGCAGGCAGCAACACAAGAGCCACAGCTGCAGCCCAGGGCAGCCTGTCCAAAGCTGGAGGCCTCTGCCATGTCCTGAGCTCAGAATCAGAAGACTTGAAGGGAAACTGTGGAGCTTTACAAATCCTGTAGAAACTAAAACCCTTATGTGTTTCAAGGAGTACTTTTCTAATGCAGCTAAAGCACAAAGAGCAGAGCAGCCCCAGCCCAGAGCCCCACAGTGTGGCCTTGCTCCCTCACACAGCTGGACCTGAACTTGAGGAGCCAGGATCAAAGTCAAGAATTCCATGCTGAGCATCCAGCCCCAGAAACCACAGACTCACAGAAGGGTCTGGGCTGCAAGGGACCTCAGAGCTCAGCTCCTCCAACCCCTGCCCTGGGCAGGGACACCTCCCACCAGCACAGCTGCCCAAGGCCTCATCCAGCCTGGCCTGGAACACCTCCAGGCAGGGCACAGCCACAGCCTCCCTGGGCAGCCTGTGCCAGAGCCTCACCACCCTCACACTGCAGAACTTCTTCCTCAGCTCACTCTAGCCCTGCTCTGCCTCAGCTCCAAACCATCCCCCTGGCCTGTCTCAGACACCCTCAGGGAAAGTCTCTCTGCAGCCTTCCTGCAGGATCCCTTCAGGTCCTGGCAGGCAGCTCTGAGGAGCCCCTGGAGCCTTCTCCTCTGCAGGCTGCACAGCCCCAGCTCCCTCAGCCTGTGCTCCCAGCAGAGCTGCTCCAGCCCTGGCAGCATCCATGTGGCCTCCTCTGCACTCTCTCCACAGCTCTGTGTCCTGCTGCTGCTGGGGACAGCAGAGCTGGAGGCAGGATTGGAGGGGAGGTCTGAGCAGAGCAGAGCCCAGGGGCAGGATCCCCTCTGCTGCCCTGCTGCCCACCCTGCTCTGGCTGCAGCCAGCACCCAGCTGCCTGAGGGCTGCAGGAGGCACTGCTGGCTGCTGGGGAGCTGCTCAGCACCCAGCACCCCCAAGGCTCCTTCTTCAGGGCTGCTCTCAACCCACTGTGCACCCAGCCTGGATTTGTGCCTGGGGTTGGCCTGACCCAGCTGCAGGACCTTGCCCTGGGACTGTGAAATTCCTGCTCTGCTTTTGAGGTGCTGCTAATGGGGGGAGCTGTGCTCAGTGTGAAGCACACAGACACAAGGCAGGGTCCCAGCAGCAGAGCTGAAGCCACCACTTCTCTCTTTCCTGCCATGAGACATGTTCTTTCTGCAGCTTGTGTTCTGCTGTTTCCTGACTGCTCCTTGAGCCACTGCTGACCTCCACGCCCCACACCGCGCAGGGCTTTGGAAGCGCTGGAAAGGGCAGGAAAACATCCAGCAGAACCTCCCCAGAAGCACAAATGGCTCTTGGAGAGGGAAAAAGCAGCCTTTGCTGTCTTCATTACAGCTTCTGGAAGCCTGCAGTCAGAATTAACCTGAGGAAGATGAAAGCAGAAACCTCCCCCGGGGGGGAGGGAAAAGAGATCCAAATCTGCTGCTTCTCTGAGACCCCTTCCAGAGGCAGAGAGCCACAGAATTGTTTTGCTTGCAAGAGACTGTTAAGATCATCGAGTCCAGCTGTTAACCCAGCACTGCCAGGGCACCACCAGCCCTGCTGCCCACACTGCTGGGGATCGGCCCAGCACAGCTGGGGCTGGGCTGGCAGCGCTCGCTGCTGGCTCATGGTCAGCTCTGCACCCCCAGGGCCTGCTCCTTCCTCTCCTTCTCTCACCTGAGGCTGGGGAGCAGAGCCCAGCCCCCACCTGGCTGCAGCCTCCTCTCAGGGAGCTGCAGAGAGCAAGGAGGTCTCCCTCAGCCTCCTCTGCTCCAGGCTCAACACCCCCAGCTCCCTCAGCTGCTCCTCCCCAGCCCTGTTCTCCAGACCCTTCCCCAGCTCTGTTGCCCTTCTCTGGCCCTGCTCCAGCCCTCAAGGTCCTTCTTGCAGTGAGAGGCTCAAAACTGACCCCACAGCTCAAGCTGTGGCCTCCCCAGTGCCCAGCCCAGGGGCACCAACCCTGCCCTGGTCCTGCTGCCCACAGCACTGCTGCTCCAGGCCAGGCTGTTGCTGCCCTTCTTGCCCACCTGGGCACTGCTGGCTCCTCTCCAGCTGCTGGCACCCAGCACCCCCAGGGCCTTCTCAGCTGAGAAGTTTGCAGCCCCTCTGCCCTAAGTCTGGAGCACCCAGGGGGTCTGGCACAGCTTACCACTGGAAATTGTTCTCTTTTCAAACCCTACAGAGCTGCACATTCCCACCTTGGGCTTTGAGTCACAGAGTTTGCAGCCAGCAGTGCTGATCACACACTGGAGTGCAAAACAGAGCTGAGGGCTGTGAGGAGAGTGTCATCAGGCACCTCAAACACACAGAGCCTACCCTGCTGGATGGAAACAGGCAATGCAAAGTCATCCTCTGCTGAAACCTGTCCCAGGAACATCAGAGCATGGAATGTCATCCAGATAGAGGATGGGAGCCATCCAGAGGGGCCTGGACAGGCTGCAGAGGTGCCTGAGGAGAACCTCATGAGGTTCAATAAGGCCAAGGGCAAGGTTCTGCACCTGGGTCAGGGCAACCCTCAGCACCCATCCAGAATGGGGCTGATGAGATTGGGAGCAGCCCTGCAGGGAAGGCCTTGGGGGTGCTGGTGGGGAGAAGCTGGGCAGGAGCCAGCAAGGGGCACTGGCAGCACAGGAGGCCAAGGGCAGCCTGGGCTGCATCCAAAGCAGGGTGGCCAGAGCTGGAGAGAGGATCCTGCCCTCTGCTCTGCTCTGGGGAGACCTCCCCTGCAGGGATGGGGCCAGATATGGGACAACCAACACAGGAAGGACCTGGAGCTGCTGGAGAGGGTCCAGAGGAGGCCATAAGGAAGATCAGAAGGCTGCAGAACCTCTGCTATGAAGACAGGCTGAGAGAGTTGGGGCTGTTCAGCCTGGAGAAGGCTCCAGGGAGACCTCAGAGCAGCCTTCCAGTACCTGAAAGAGACCTCCAGGCAGGCTGGGGAGGGACTGTTCAGGGCTGTGGGGATAGGCCAGGGTCAATGGTTTGGAACTGGAGCAGGGCAGAGTCAGGTTGGCCATCAGGAGGAAGCTCTGCACAGGGGGGCTGGGGAGACACTGGCACAGGCTGCCCAGGGAGGTGGTGGAGGCCCCACCCTGGAGCCATCCAAGCTCAGCCTGGCTGTGTCCCTGGGCAGCCTGCTGTGGCTGGAGGTGTCCCTGCTGCCTGCAGGGGCCTGGAGAAGATGCCCTTGGAGGCTCCCTTCTGATCCAGTGCATTCTGTGGCTGTGTGGAAGCCCTCTGCCCAGGGCTGGCAGCTCAGCAGCCCCCGAGAGCCCCGGCCGTGCCGCGGCGGCAGCGGCTGGCACTCACCAGGCGGTTGGCCAGGGCGATGGTGCAGGCTGTAGCTTCAGCCTCCTGCTCACACTTGAGTTTGTCTGCTGTGGCCTTCTCAAACCTGGCTGTGAGCTTCCTCAGGTTCTCATTGAGGCGCTGCAGGAGAGGAACAAAGAGAAAATAGCAGCAGGGCTTGAAAGCAAACCTCCAGAGGTGATTCACCTGGCAGCAAGGCTGTCCAGGCTCCACCACAGCTCTCCCTGCCCAGGCTGGCACCCAGAGACTGCTTTGGGCAGGAAGGGACCTCCAAAGCTCCTCCAGTCCAACCCCCTGAGGCCAGCAGGGACAGCCCCAACCACAGCAGGCTGCTCCCAGCCCCAGACAACCTGCCCTGCACTGCTGCCAGCCATGGGGCAGCTCCCAGCTCTCTGGGCAGCCTGGGCCAGGCTCTCCCCACCCTCAGCACCAAACCTTTCTCCCTTCTCTCCACTCCCAAGCTCCCTCTCTGAGTTCCAAACCATTCCCCTTGTGCTGGCACCACAGGCCCTGCTCCAAAGTCTGTGCCCAGCTCTCTGCTCAGCCCTGGAAGCACTGCAAGGCCACCAGAAGGTCTGCCTGGAGCCTTCTCCTCTGCAGGCTGCCCAAGGCCAACTCTCTCAGCCTGGCTCCCAGCAGAGGGCTTCCAGCCCTGCCAGCACTGCTGTGGCCTCCTCTGGCCCTGCTGCAGCAGGTCCCTGTCTGTGCTGAGGGCTCCAGAGCTGCCCCAGCACTGCAGGAGGCAGCACTGCAGTGCTGCAGCCCCGGGAGCCAAGGGGGAGCAGTAAGGCACATGGCAGAGAACACACAGAGCTGGGGCTCTGTCCTGGGCTGAGTTTAAATGGGAATAGAGCCCTTGTGTCCTGTGCTGCTGACAGGTGCTGTGGCTGAGCACTGAGCAGGGACCTGAGCACACAGGATTCTGTGTTTGCTGCTGCTGCAGCTCCCTTGGTCTCAGCTCAGGCCTCGAAGCTCTGCTGATTCACCACTTAGTGCTCAAATCCCTCCGTGGGCTCCCCGAGCAGCTGCAGTTATGCTTGAACCATCTCCAAGCCAACCTCCCACACCCTGGTGCTGCAAACAGAACAAAGGAGTCAACCAATTGTCCTGCTGAGGGTCAGTGCTGTGGAGCAGCTGCCCCAGCACTGTGTGACCAGGTGAGGTGCAGGTCAGCTGCAAGGGGCCCAAACCACCTGGAGAAACAAAAGCAAAGCCTTTTGCTTGGCCAGAGCTGCCCACAGGCTGCTCTGAAACAAACCAAGGGCTCCCACAAGCACTGGTAGCATTTCACAGCTGGTTAATAATCGATTTATCTGCACCCAGCACACACCACTGGAGGCTGAGCTACTGGTAAATCACTTCAGCACTGAGCTGCATGCTGGAAGCAACCCTGAGAGTGAAAAAGGATCCCACCAGAGAGAGCTGCAGCTCCCTGGGCACTGCAGAGCACAAAGCAGGCCCTGCTCAACACGAAAATGTCTGTCTGTGTGCACAGGAAGGTGCAGAGATACCTGGGGATGCAGAACGGGAGCCAGGGTGAGCCAGCAGTGCCCAAGAAGGCCACCAGCAGCCAGGCCTGGAGCAGCAATGGTGTGGGCAGCAGGAGCAGGGCAGGGATGGTGTCCCTGTGCTGGGCACTGGGGAGGCCACAGCTTGAGTATTTGGTTCAGCTTTGGGTCCCTCACTCCAAGAAGGACATTGAGGAGCTGGAGCAGATCCAAAGAAGGGCAAGAAATCTGCCCTGGAGCAGCTTCTAGGGTCTAGAGCACAAGTTTAGGGAGGAGCAGCTGAGGGAGCTGGGGTTGTTCATCCTGGAGCAGAGGAGCCTGAGGGAGACCTCCTTGCTCTCTGCAGCTCCCTGAGAGGAGGCTGCAGCCAGCTGGGGGCTGGGCTCTGCTCCCAGGTAGCAAGTGACAGAAGGAAAGGAAATGGTCTCAAGTTGCCCCAGGAGAGGTTTAGGTTGCACATGAGGAATAATTTTTTCTCCAAAAGGGTTGTCCAGGCCTGGCCCAGGCTGCCCAGGGCAGTGGTGGAGTCCCCATCCCTGGAGGGGTCTCAGCCCTGGAGATGTGGTGCTGAGGGCCAGGGTTTAGCAGTGGCCTTGGCAGCGGTGAGTTAATGTCTGGAGTCAGTGATCTTGATGGACCTTTCCAGGCTGAAGGATTCTGTGCTGGGCTGCTCTAGGCAGAGTCCCCTCACACAGGCCTGTGCTGCTCAGTGAGCAGCTGGGAGAGCAGAGCTGCAGCTGCCCCCAGCCATGCCCCGCTGGAACACAGCAGTCACCCAGTGCCCAGCTTGCCCCTCCCTCCACCCTCCCCACGCTGGCAGCAAAGCTCTCTCCCGGGCAGCCCAAGGGAAGGGAGAGGTGCTCAGTGGTTGTGACAAGCACAGTTGTCTCATTCATTGCTGGAAGTGGGGCTGTGGCAGCTCGGGGCCCTCCTGGGCAGCTATGAGTCAGCAGCAGCTCAGTGAAGCTATCCAAGGGATGCCAGCTTGATAAGCAAGGCTGAACCTGCACCCCGCCCCGGGCTGGGTCACCCCCAGCTGCAGAGGGGGAATCGCCCCTCAGCCAGCCAGGTCTGTCAGTGGGAGCCACCTCCCCAGAGCCTGGCACTGTCCTTGACACAACCCCACCTCTGCAGGAGGAAGAAGGAACCAGGGAAGCTCAGGCATCAAAGGCTTTGAGAAGGGATGAAAAGAGTTCCCCAGCAGCACATTTCTCAGCTGAGATGGCAGAATTTGATGCTAAAGACCTCTAAATGCAGCCCTGCTTCAGCTGCTGTGCCCACCCCCTTCATCTGCAGCAGGAAGGGGCTGCAGAAAGATCAGGAGAATTTAGGTTGGATTTTTAAGCTAGAAGTGTATCACAGACAGAGCAAATGGAGAGGCTGGAAGGGACCTCTGGGGGTCACCCAGCCCAAGCCCTGCTCCAGCAGTGCACCCACAGCAGCTTGCCCAGGGGCACAATGCCCAGGGGGGGTTGGAAGCTCTCCACACCAGGAGACTCCACAACCTCTCTGGGCAGCCTGCTCCAGGCCTCCAGCACCCTCACAACAAACAACTTGCTCCTCCTGCTCAGATCCAACCTCCTGGCTGCCAGGCTGTGCCCACTGCCCCTTGTTCTGGCCCTGGGCACCACTCAGCAGAGCCTGGCCCCTTCTGATTCCCCACACCACTCAGATATTTAGTAATATTAATTAATGATTCTATAGTAATGATTAATATTAACAAGGTCCCCCCTGGGGCCGCTCCTCTCCCTGCTCAGCAGCCCCAGGGCTCTCTGCCCCTGCTCCTCAGCCAGGGGTTCCAGCCCCCCCGGCTCCCTGCTGCAGGGGCGCAGGGGAGCAGCTTCCCCCGCGGCAGAGGGGGTGCCCAGCAGGCGGGATGCCCCCAGGGGCAGCACTTACAGCGATCTTGGCCTTGATGCCGGCCAGCTTGTCCTGGGCAGCGGCCAGCTCGGCGTTGGCGGTGCCGAGGGCCTGGCGCTTGGGCTGCACCTGGAGGTGGAGCTGGTGGAAGCGGAGGATGTTCAGCACCCAGGAGCAGAGCCCTGCCGCCGCCAGGGACTTGGTGCTCACCAGCTCGGGGCTGAACTGGGGGTCCTGCAGGTAGGGCTGGAGGGCCCTGAGGCAGCTCTCGGGGATGTTCTCCTTGTCGAAGTGCAGCAGGGAGTCTAGGAAGGCGTCCAGCCTGGCCATGGCGCCCTTGGCCGCCTTCCAGCTGCGGTCCCTGGGCACCTTCCCCGCGGGCGCCAGCAGCACCAGCACTGCCGCCAGCACCTTGCTGACCGCCGCCGGGGGGGACCCGAAGGACCTCAGCTCCGTCAGGTTCTTCTGCAGAGGGGACAAAGAGGTGGTTAGACAAGGAGCAGTGGGCTGGCTCTGTACCCTGCTGCTCGCAGGCCCCCAGGCCACCAGGAGGAGAAATTGGCTTGGCTGGGCATGAGCATCGCTGCCCCTCCGGTGCCAGCCTGCTCCTCAGCCAGCTGCTCGCAGCCCATGGCACCAGCACAGCACAGCGCAGTGGTCTGAGCATCGCTGCACTCCTGCACCAGCCTGCTCCTCAGCCAGCTGCTCGCAGCCCATGGCACCAGCACAGCGCAGTGGCCTGAGCATCGCTGCCCTCCTGCACCAGCCTGCTCCTCAGCCAGCTGCTCGCAGCCCATGGCACCAGCACAGCGCAGTGGCCTGAGCATCGCTGCACTCCTGCACCAAGCTGCTCCTCAGCCAGCTGCTCGCAGCCCATGGCACCAGCACAGCGCAGTGGCCTGAGCATCGCTGCACTCCTGCCCCAAGCTGCTCCTCAGCCAGCTGCTCACAGCCCATGGCACCAGCACAGCGCAGTGGCCTGAGCATCGCTGCCCCTCCGGTGCCAGCCTGCTCCTCAGCCAGCTGCTCGCAGCCCATGGCACCAGCACAGCGCAGTGGCCTGAGCATCGCTGCCCCTCCTGCACCAGCCTGCTCCTCAGCCAGCTGCTCGCAGCCCATGGCACCAGCACAGCGCAGTGGCCTGAGCATCGCTGCACTCCTGCACCAAGCTGCTCCTCAGCCAGCTGCTCGCAGCCCATGGCACCAGCACAGCGCAGTGGCCTGAGCATCGCTGCACTCCTGCCCCAGCCTGCTCCTCAGCCAGCTGCTCGCAGCCCATGGCACCAGCACAGCGCAGTGGCCTGAGCATCGCTGCACTCCTGCCCCAGCCTGCTCCTCAGCCAGCTGCTCACAGCCCATGGCACCAGCACAGCGCAGTGGCCTGAGCATCGCTGCACTCCTGCCCCAGCCTGCTCCTCAGCCAGCTGCTCGCAGCCCATGGCACCAGCACAGCGCAGTGGCCTGAGCATCGCTGCACTCCTGCCCCAAGCTGCTCCTCAGCCAGCTGCTCGCAGCCCATGGCACCAGCACAGCGCAGTGGCCTGAGCATCGCTGCACTCCTGCCCCAGCCTGCTCCTCAGCCAGCTGCTCGCAGCCCATGGCACCAGCACAGCGCAGTGGCCTGAGCATCGCTGCACTCCTGCACCAAGCTGCTCCTCAGCCAGCTGCTCGCAGCCCATGGCACCAGCACAGCGCAGTGGCCTGAGCATCGCTGCACTCCTGCCCCAAGCTGCTCCTCAGCCAGCTGCTCGCAGCCCATGGCACCAGCACAGCGCAGTGGCCGCCCTAGGCTTCCGCCCTGTCCCTGCCAGCTCTGCTGCCTGGGGGAGTAGTAGGTTTCCTGCCCTCTCAGAAGGTGAGGACAAGGAAAAAGGAAACATTTCTGTGGCCAAGAACTCCAACAGCAGCCTGGCCTGGAGCAGCAGTGCTGTGGCCAGCGGTGTCCCTGCCCTGGACTGGGCACTGGTGAGGCCACAACTCAAATCCTGGGTTCAGTTTTGGGACCCTCACTCCAAGGACATTGAGGAGCTGGAGAAAGTCCAGAGAAGGGCAACAGAGCTGGGGAAGGGTCTGGAGAACAGGGCTGGGGAGCAGCATCTTAGGGAGCTGGGGGTGTTCAGCCTAGAGCAGAGGAGGCTGGAGTGAGACTCCTCCCAGGTAACAAGTGACAGGACAAGAGGAAACAGCCTCAGGTTATACCAGAGGAGGTTCAGGTTGGCCATGAGGAACATCCTGTTCCCCCAAAGGGTAGTCAGGGCCTGGCCCAGGCTGTGCAGGGGGAGGGTTTCAAAGCCCTGGAGATGTGGTACTGAGGGCCATGAGGATATTCCTGATATCCAGGGGATACTCCTAGCAGGCATGGGAAGTTCACTGCTTTTGAACTTCTGCATGAGTCTGTCACTGCCTTCTGCTCACTGTAAGCTGAGCAGACACTGGGCAGCACTGACCAAGGACTTCACTGCTTGCCAGGAGCGCACAGACTGAGCCCTGGCTGCAGGACAGCTCCTGAGAGTGCTTCGTGCCAGTCTCAAAAAGGGGAGGTTTAGACTGGAGAGGAGGAAGAAATTGTTGGCAGTGAGGGTGGGGAGAGCCTGGCAGAGGCTGCCCAGGGAGGCTGTGGCTGTGCCCTGCCTGGAGGTGTTCCAGGCCAGGCTGGATGAGGCCTTGAGCAGCCTGTGCTGGGGGGAGGGGTCCCTGCCCAGGGCATGGAGCTTTTAGGCCTCTTCCAACCCAACCCATTCTGTGGTTCTGTGATCTCCAGGCTGTGTTCAGGTCCTTGCAAGTGACAGATCTGGACACAGAATCAGAGCTTCACAGCTTGCGTGGGGTTGGAAGGGACCTTCCAAGGTCATCCTGTCCAACCCCCTGCAGGCAGCAGGGACACCTCCAGCCAGAGCAGGCTGCTCAGGTCCCATCAAGTCTCCTTCTCTGCAGTCATTCAAAGCCCCCCAGGTGTGTTCCTGTGTGATCTAATGTAGGTGGTAGGCAGGGGGCTGGAGCTGGATGAGCTTTGAGGTCCTTTCCCTCCCAACCCATTCTGTGATTCTATGAAGCAGAGACCCACAGGCAGGGGAGGGCAATCCCAGGACCATCCTCTCCCCACTGCCCCCTCCCCAGAAGGGGATGTCCCTGTATCCACACCCTGCCTGAGACCCTGGCAGCTGACTGTACTTAGTGCTGCAAGCCACACAGCTTCTGCCACTGCTCTCCCCATTAATGCTGCCTCTGACAGTGCTCTCCAAACACCACCACTGGGGTGGTGGAGAGAAACCAGACCTGCAGACAGAACTGCGGCTGCTTATTCATGTCAGCAAGCAGGGCAAGCTCCCTGATGCATCTCTGATCAGCAGCTAAGGGAGGTCAGCCCTTCCTGTGCTCTGCTATCAGCACTTTACAGCTCCCTGGAGAAAATCCCTGCAGCTCCCTCACCTTCACCTAATGAGAAACTCTGCAGCTCCAGCACAAGCCCCAGACTAATGAAGAGACAAAAATCTTCCCTTTGAAGAGCTCTTTCCCTTGCAGGAACAAAAGGCAGAACAGCCTGCAGCAGAGCCACAGGTGCTGCCAGCTTGGCCAACAGAAACCCATCCCTGACCATGGACTCACAGCATGGGGTGGGGGGAAGGGACCTTCAGTGACCATTGAGTCCAGGCCCCTGCCAGAGCAGGCTCACCCAGGGCAGGGCACACAGGAACACATCCAGGTAGGTCTTGAACACAGAAGGAGACTCCACAACCTCTCTGGGCAGCCTGCTCCAGGCTCCAGCAGCCTCACAACAAAGGAGTTTCTCCTTCTGCTCAGGTGGAACCTCCTCTGGGCACCACTGACAAGAGCCTGGCCCCGATGGCTCAGAGGTGGCTCCTGTCCTTCAGCAGGGCTGTGACCTACACCTTAGTAAAGCTTTTGACACTTTCCTCAGCATTCTTCTGGCTGCTCATGGCTTGGGACAACAACTTCCTGCAACACTGCAAGCTGGGGGCAGAGGGGCTGGAAAGTGCCCACTGGGAAAGGCCCTGGGGGTGCTGGGTGCCAGCAGCTGGAGAGGAGCCAGCAGTGCCCAGGTGGGCAAGAAGGGCAGCAGCAGCCTGGCCTGCAGCAGCAATGGTGTGGGCAGCAGGAGCAGGGCAGGGAAGGTGCCCCTGGACTGGGCACTGGGGAGGACTCACCATGAGTGTTGTGCTCACTTTTTGGGCCCCTCAAACCAAGGACACTGAGGGCTGGAGCAGGTCCAGAGAAGGACAACAAAGCTGCCCTAGAGCAGCTTCTAGGGTCTAGAGCACAAGTTTAGGGAGGAGCAGCTGAGGGAGCTGGGGGTGTTAAGCCTGGAGCAGAGGAGGCTGAGGGAGACCTCCTTGCTCTCTGCAGCTCCCTGAGAGGAGGCTGGGGCCAGGTGGGGGCTGGGCTCTGCTCCCAGGTAACAAATGATAGGACAAAGGAAATGGCCTCAAGTTGCACCCTCAGAGACTTAGCTTGGACATGGGGAACAATTTCTTTCCCCAACAGGCTGCCCAGGGCACTGGTGTATTTCTCATCCCTGGGGGGGTGGAGGAGCCAAGCAGATGTGGTGCTGAGGGCCAGGGCTTAGCAGCAGACTTGGCAGGGTTACAGAACGGTTGGGATCCATCTGGAAGAGCTTTTCCAGCCCAGGCTTCTGCCAGGCCATGGCTCCCAGGCAGTGTCTCTCACTGAAGCAAAGGGATGCTCAGGCTTCACCTACCCCAACTGCCTGCTGCCACCAGCTCCTTGCCACAGGTCCCTCAGGACAGCTGAGTGCCACTCACCCTGGGAGCACCTGCAGCCTCTCCTGCAGATTTGCTCCTGCAGCTCAGGGGTGACAGCCTCAGACGAGCCTGGAGCAGGACCTGGCCTGTGCCCATGCCCTGAAGCCCTCCACCCTGCCTGTCCTCCTCCAGGCTGGCACAGGTCTGAGCATGAGCAGCAGGGCAGAGGCACAGCACTGCTGATCTCTCTGAGACTCTCCTCCCTGGGTCCTGAGCAGGGGTGACAGTCAGGTGACCTCCCTTTCCCAGCAGGACAGGATGAGGAGCAGTGGAGGTGTCAAGGACACAGCATGGGCATGAGTAAAGGGGAACTTGGTGCAGCCTTGTGGCTGCTCCCAGTAACACCAGGACCAAGGATGTGCCAGCTGGGAAGAAGCTGGAGAAGGGCCAATACAGGGCCCCCAAACTTGGGCCATGGCATAGCACCCTCACAATGCAGGAGGGAGCTGGTGGATTCCCAAAGGAACCTTCACCCTACCTTGTTGAGGGTGTTCAGTGCTTCCTGGGCAGCTGCCAGGGCAGGCTCAGCTTTGGCCAGGTCCTCCTCACAGTCCTTCTGTTTCTGCTCCACCTCCTGGGCGATAAGTGCCACCTTCTGCTCCTCCTCATCAGCCACTGCCTTTTCCTTGCTCACCTTCTCTGTCTCCACCCCCACCACCTGGATCAGTTTGTCAGCATCATCGTTCTTCTGCTTCAGCTCCACCTCTTGCACTGCCAGCTTGGCCTTCAGCTCCTCCACCTAGAGGGAGGAAACAGATGGAGAGCCACCAGCCTGCCTCCCGCCCTGCCCAGCAGCAGGGCCTTGCTCTGCAGCGGTGCTGGGTGGTGCCCAGTGCTGTGGAGGGCCTGTGTGCAAAGCAGGCAGTGTCCTGGCAGCACAGAGCAGCTGCTGCTCTGCAGCTCCTGGCTGCTTGGGGCACAGCTGGGGCACCAGGCCTGTGCCATGGCCCATGCACCAGGGCAGTCTGCCAGCAGTGAGGAACACAGCACCAGCAGGAACTGCTGCCAAGGAGCTTGTCCCACCTCTGTTGACTGGGCAGAGGTGCCAGGGCACCACAAATGGTGCTTGGAGCAGGAGCCAATGGGAAGCAGGTGGAAGCTTTCATTTCAGCTGTTCACAGGATGTATTTTATACAGCCAGGAGCCCTGGGACAGCCCAGGAGCCCCAGCTCAGCCCCTCAGCACAGCCCCTCAACACAGCTGCCCTGGAGCCCCAGCTCAGCCCCTCAGCACAGCCCCTCAACACAGCTGCCCTGGAGCCCCAGCTCAGCTCCTCAGCACAGCTGCCCTGGAGCCCCGGCACAGCCCCTCAGCACAGCTGCCCTGGAGCCCCGGCACAGCCCTGGAGCCGCGGCTCAGCCCCTCAGCACAGCTGCCCTGGAGCCCCGGCACAGCCCGGGAGCCCGGCACAGCCCCTCAGCACAGCTGCCCTGGAGCCCCGGCACAGCCCAGAGCCCCGGCACAGCCCCTCAGCACAGCTGCCCTGGAGCCCCGGCACAGCCCCGGAGCCCCGGCACAGCCCCTCAGCACAGCTGCCCTGGAGCCCCGGCACAGCCCTGGAGCCCCAGCTCAGCCCCTCAGCACAGCTGCCCTGGAGCCCCGGCACAGCCCTGGAGCCCCGGCACAGCCCCTCAGCACAGCTGCCCTGGAGCCCCGGCACAGCCCCGGAGCCCCAGCTCAGCCCCTCAGCACAGCTGCCCTGGAGCCCCGGCACAGCCCCGGAGCCCCGGCACAGCCCTCAGCACAGCCCTCAGCACAGCCCCTCAGCACAGCCCTCAGCACAGCTGCCCTGGAGCCCCGGCACAGCCCCTCAGCACAGCCCTCAGCACAGCTGCCCTGGAGCCCCGGCACAGCCCCTCAGCACAGCCCCTCAGCACAGCTGCCCTGGAGCCCAGCTCAGCCCCTCAGCACAGCTGCCCTGGAGCCCCGGCACAGCCCCTCAGCACAGCTGCCCTGGAGCCCCGGCACAGCCCCTCAGCACAGCCCCTCAGCACAGCTGCCCTGGAGCCCCGGCACAGCCCCTCAGCACAGCCCCTCAGCACAGCTGCCCTGGAGCCCCAGCTCAGCCCCTCAGCACAGCTGCCCTGGAGCCCCAGCTCAGCCCCGGAGCCCCAGCTCAGCCCCTCAGCACAGCCCCTCAGCACAGCCCCTCAGCACAGCTGCCCTGGAGCCCGGCACAGCCCCTCAGCACAGCCCCTCAGCACAGCTGCCCTGGAGCCCCGGCACAGCCCCTCAGCACAGCCCCTCAGCACAGCTGCCCTGGAGCCCCAGCTCAGCCCCTCAGCACAGCTGCCCTGGAGCCCCAGCTCAGCCCCGGAGCCCCAGCTCAGCCCCTCAGCACAGCCCCTCAGCACAGCCCCTCAGCACAGCTGCCCTGGAGCCCCGGCACAGCCCCTCAGCACAGCCCCTCAGCACAGCCCCTCAGCACAGCCCTCAGCACAGCTGCCCTGGAGCCCCGGCACAGCCCCTCAGCACAGCCCCTCAGCACAGCTGCCCTGGAGCCCCGGCACAGCCCCTCAGCACAGCCCCTCAGCACAGCTGCCCTGGAGCCCCGGCACAGCCCCTCAGCACAGCTGCCCTGGAGCCCCGGCACAGCCCCTCAGCACAGCCCCTCAGCACAGCCCCTCAGCACAGCCCCTCAGCACAGCTGCCCTGGAGCCCCGGCACAGCCCCTCAGCACAGCCCCTCAGCACAGCTGCCCTGGAGCCCCGGCACAGCCCCTCAGCACAGCCCCTCAGCACAGCTGCCCTGGAGCCCCAGCTCAGCCCCTCAGCACAGCTGCCCTGGAGCCCAGCTCAGCCCCGGAGCCCCAGCTCAGCCCCTCAGCACAGCCCCTCAGCACAGCCCCTCAGCACAGCTGCCCTGGAGCCCCGGCACAGCCCCTCAGCACAGCCCCTCAGCACAGCCCCTCAGCACAGCCCCTCAGCACAGCTGCCCTGGAGCCCCGGCACAGCCCCTCAGCACAGCCCCTCAGCACAGCTGCCCTGGAGCCCCGCACAGCCCCTCAGCACGCCCCTCAGCACAGCTGCCCTGGAGCCCCGGCACAGCCCCTCAGCACAGCTGCCTGGAGCCCGGCACAGCCCCTCAGCACAGCCCCTCAGCACAGCCCCTCAGCACAGCCCCTCAGCACAGCTGCCCTGGAGCCCCGCAGCAGCCCCTCAGCACAGCCCTCAGCACAGCTGCCCTGTAGCCCCGGCACAGCCCCTCAGCACAGCCCTCAGCACAGCTCCCTGGAGCCCCAGCTCAGCCCCTCAGCACAGCTGCCCTGGAGCCCCGGCACAGCCCCTCAGCACAGCTGCCCTGGAGCCCCGGCACAGCCCCTCAGCACAGCTGCCCCGGAGCCCCGGCACAGCCCCTCAGCACAGCTGCCCTGGAGCCCCGGAGCCCCGGCACAGCCGTGGCTGTGCCATGCTCAGGTGTTTGTGCTGGAGATGATTTGCTACACCTCACAGGACTCCTGCAGGGCAGGGGCTGGAAGGGACCTCTGGAGATCATCCAGTGACCTAAGGCAGCTCACACAGGACCACATCCAGACAGGGCTGGGAAGTCTCTAGAGAAGGAGGCTCCACAACCTCTCTGAGCAGCCTGCTCCAGAAACATCCAAAGAAGTTTCTCCTCCTGTCGAGGTGGAACCTCCTGGGCTCCAGTTCGTGCCCACTGCCCCTTGCCCTCTCACCACCACAAGAGCCTGGCCCCTCCAGATGTTTGCAACCCCTGCTCAGATCTCCTCTGAGCCTCCTCTGCTCCAGAGCAAATGAAGGATTCACACTTCTGAATTAAAAGGAATTACTAAAGAGCACAAAACCTGGAGGGCAGGGCCCCAGCAGACTGCACTGATCTGATTGCCCCTTCCTTGCTCCAGGAACACAAAACACAACCCAAAGGTCAGCAATACACTGAGAGAGGACCCAGAGATGCAATAGCAGCCACAGTCACCCCGGGAGTCAGCGACTGGCTCTGAGCACTGTGCTGCCCTCTTCAGAGCCATCCTCCCTCTGACACACGAGTGACTCATCCACACAGTCCCAGGCTGCTTCCTAAGGACTGGAAGCTGGCTGCTGCTGTTCTGAGTGCTGAGGACAGCCACTGGCTGGGCTAGGCACAGAAGGTGATGGAAAACATCTCTTGAGAAGAGCTGGGCAGAGGTGCCAAGATGTCCATCACTTTCCAGCCCTAAAGAGGCAACAGGCAGGTGGGGAGGGACTGTGCAGAAGGGCTGTGGGAATAGGCCCAGGGGCAAGGGTTTGGAAGTGGAGCAGGGCAGAGTCAGGTTGGACATCAGGAGGAAGCTCTGCAGAGGGAGGCTGGGGAGACACTGGCACAGGCTGCCCAGGGAGGTGGTGGAGGCTCCATCCTGGAGGTCACAGAGGCAGAGAATGTTAGGGGTTGGAAGGGACCTCAAAAGACCACCGAGGGCAAACCCCCTGGCAGAGCAGCACCACCTACATTAGATCACACAGGAACACACCTGGGGGGCTTTGAATGTCTGCAGAGAAGGAGACTTGATGGGACCTGAGCAGCCTGCTCTGGCTGGAGGTGTCCCTGCTGCCTGCAGGGGCTGGACAGGATGACCTTGGAGGGTCCCTTCCAACCCCACGCAAGCTGTGAAGCTCTGATTCTGTGTCCAGATCTGTCACTTGCAAGGACCTGAACACAGCCTGGAGATCACAGAACCACAGAATGGGTTGGGTTGGAAGAGGCCTAAAAGCTCCATGCCCTGGGCAGGGACCCCTCCCCCCAGCACAGGCTGCTCAGGGCCTCATCCAGCCTGGCCTGGAACCCCTCCAGGCAGGGCACAGCCACAGCCTCCCTGGGCAGCCTGTGCCAGGCTCTCCCCACCCTCACTGCCAACAATTCCTTCCTCCTCTCCACTCTCAGTCTCCCCTCTCCCAGCTCAAAGCCATTGTTCCTCATCCTGGCACTCCCAGCCCTTGTCCACAGTCCCTCCCCAGCTCTCCTGGAGCCCTTCAGCTCCTGGAAGGCTGCTCTGAGGTCTGCCTGCAGCCTTCTCTTCTGCAGGCTGCACAGCCCCAGCTCTCCCAGCCTGGCCCCACAGGGGAGGCTCTGCAGCCCTCTGAGCATCTTGGTGGTCTCCTCTGGACCCTCTCCAACAGACTTAAACCAGTCAAGAGTGTCAGAGATGACAGATGTGGAGGGATGCTTTGTCACTCCCTCAGCACCAAGACTAACTCTTGCCATGGGTGGATGTAACATTCAGACTTCACAGCCTCACAGTCTCACCAAGGTTGGAAGAGACCTCAAAGATCATCCAGTCCAACCTGTCACCACAGACCCCATGACTAGACCATGGCACCAAGTGCCACTTGAAACCCAGTCTCCAGATGGAGGCCTGTGGTGTGATTTGCAGCATGGCTAAACATGCCCAAAGCAGCAGCAGCTCTGACTGCTGCTCACATTGGATATTTCAGGTGTTTCATGTTAGGCCCCCAGAGCTAATTTTGGATTCAGATTGGACATACTGGTCCTCATTGCTCTGAATCTTAATCAGCTTCATCAGCAGGCCCTCCTCAGCCCACTTTGCTCCAGCCAGGTGTCAATTTTGTGCTCCTTTATCCTCCTGCTGTAGCAAAACCTGCAAGACTCACAGGTTCTGGGGCTTCTGAACAGTCCCTCCCAAGCCTGCCTGTAGCCCCTTCAGGTCCTGGAAGGCTGCTCTGAGGTCTCCCTGCAGCCTTCTCTTCTGCAGGCTGCACAGCCCCAGCTCTCCCAGCCTGGCCCCACAGGGGAGGTTCTGCAGCCTCTGCTCATCTCTGTGGCCTCCTCTGGAGCCTCTCCTGCAGCTCCAGGTCCTGCTTGTGCTGGGGGCCCAGAGCTGGAGGCAGTGCTGCAGGTGGGCTCTGAGCAGAGCAGAGCAGAGGGGCAGAATCCCCTCCCTGTGCTGCTCTCTCCCTGCTCTGACTGCAGCTCAGCACTCAGCTGGCTCTGGGCTGCCAGGGACCAGTGCTGGCTCCTGGGGAGTTTGTCACCACCTGGCACCCCCAAGGCCTCCTACAGGCTGCCCTCAAGCCATTAAAGTTCTCCTTTAGAAGCAGGCCCCAGAGATGTCCTTAACAGCCCAAGAAGGCAACTCAGGGGCGCTGGGGCCCTAGGGCTTGCTCACCTGAGCAGAGGTGCTGTTCAGCTTCTCCAGGCCATTCTCCAGCCTCTCCATTTTTGCTTTCAAGTCCTTGCCCTTTTTGCTCAGCAGGCTCTGGTAGAGTTTGATTTGCTCCAGGAAGGACTTGGGGGTGGTGTAGTTGAAGCGCCGCTGGCGGCCGCGGTACAGCCGGGAGGCCTGGCCCACGCTGGCGTGCACGTGGGCCAGGAAGCTGCTGATGGAGCCCTGCAGGGAAGCCTGGGGGGAGGAGGAGAAGCCAAGGAGAGACTGCTTCGAACAGGATAACTCCATCTATCACAGAGCTGGGCCGGGGAGAAAGGCATTTATCAACTTCTTGTGCCGCTGCAGCCAAATCCAGGCTGCAGCATCTCAGCTGAGCCCTTGCCATTTGCTGTCTCTGAAATAGCTTTGTCTGCCGCTGGCTTCATCCCTCTCTGGAGATCTTTTTATCTCACCCTTTATCTCATTCCAAGCAATATTTCTAGCATTCAGCTCTACAAAATCTCCCCCTCTGAGGCAGGGATGTGGCCTCCTCTTCTCTACAAAGCAGGGAAGGCACACACTGAGCCAAAGAAACACTGAGGGCTTTATTCTTTCACAATCCAGCCCACAAAAGCTAAATAAATAGAGCTGGAGCCTTCTTAGCCCAGCAGCAGGCTGATACCAGGGAGAGGATTACAAAAAAGCTGGGGAGGGACTTTGGACAAGGGCTGGCAGTGCCAGGACAAGGGACTGGGGTCAGAGTGGCTGAGAGCAGCCAGGCAGAGAGTGACCTGGGGTGCTGGTTGATGGAGGCTGAACATGAGCCTGCATGTGCCCAGCAGCCAAGAGGCCAATGGCATCCTGGCCTCCATCAGGAACAGTGTGGCCAGCAGGAGCAGGGAGCTCATTCTGCCCTGTGCTCAGCACTGCTGAGGCCACACCTTGAGTCCTGTGTCCAGTTCTGGGCCCCTCAGGTTAGGAAAGCTGTTGAGCTGCTGGAAGGTGTCCAGAGAAGGGCAAGAAAGCTGGGGAGGGGTCTGGAGCACAGCCCTGTGAGGAGAGGCTGAGGGAGCTGGGGTTGCTCAGCCTGGAGAAGAGGAGGCTCAGGGGAGACCTCATTGCTCTCTCCAGCTCCCTGAAGGGAGGTTGTAGCCAGGTGGGGGTTGGTCTCTTCTGCCAGGCACCCAGCACCAGAACAAGAGGACATAGTCTCAAGCTGTGCCAGGGGAGGTTTAGGCTGAGGTGAGGAGAAAGTTCTTTGCAGCAAGAGAGATTGGCCCTTGGGATGTGCTGCCCAGGATGGTGGTAGAGTCCCCATCCCTGGAGGTGTTTAGGAAGAGCCTGGATGAGGCACCCAGTGAGGGTGGGGAGAGCCTGGCACAGGCTGCCCAGGGAGGCTGTGGCTGTCCCCTGGCTGGAGCTGTTGAAGACCAGGCTGGATGAGGCCTTGAGGTGGGAGGTGTCCCTGCCTATGGGACTGAATGACCTTTAAGGTCCCTTCCAACCAAACCATTCTATGAGAATTTGACCTAATTTTGCCCATGGCAATCACAGAAGCTCAGCCCTGAGTGTGCAGAGCCAAGGGCAGGTGCCCTCCAACAACCACAGGTCAGCTTCTTGTCTGCTGCCTCTCTGGCCTGCCCCCAGCAGCAGTGGTGCCAGTGGTGCCCTCAGGCTTGGGTTCCACACTGGTTTGTGTCTCTGTGTCTCTGTCCCCTGGCATTCTTCTTCTCTCCATCCCAGCTGGGTCAGTTCCTTTCCCACCCCATCAGTCTCTCTCCCTGCCTCCCTTGCTCTTCCCTTTGGCAAGCAGAGGCTTCATGGAGAGCCTCTGGTGGGCAGCCCAGCCCTGAGCCCTGCCAGCCCGGGACTCCCCACTGCTGGCAGGGAGGAGCTCACCTCCACAGCCTCAGTGTCCCGCAGGAAGCGGAGGCTGACCGACTCCAGGGCCTCCCGCGGCCACTCCTGGAACCAGTCCATGGCCACGCAGCTGAGGAGGGCAGGGAACCTCCTGCTGCGGGCACGCAGCTGCCTGCCCACGGGTGAGAAGCACAGGGCCACCTGGGGGGAGGCAGGGGGGCAGGTTGAGCCAGGAGCAGGAGGGGGGTCTAGCCACACAGCCCAGCCTGGACTCTCCCAGCCACTCCCAACAGGACACCTCCCACCACCACCACCACCCACCTCCCACCACCACCACCACTCACCTCCCACCACTCACCTCCCACCACCCACCTCCCACCACCCACCTCCCACCACTCACCTCCCACCTCCACCACCACCACTCACCTCCCACCTCCACCACCATCACTCACCTCCCACCTCCCACCACCATCACTCACCTCCACCTCCCACCACCACCACCACCACCATCACCTCCCACCACCCACCTCCCCCCCACCTCCACCTCCACCACTCACCTCCACCTCCCACCACCCACCACCCACCTCCCACCACCCACCTCCCACCACCCACCTCCCACCACCCACCTCCCACCTCCCACCACCACCACTCACCTCCCACCTCCCACCACCATCACTCACCTCCCACCTCCCACCACCATCACTCACCTCCCACCTCCCACCACCACCACCACTCACCTCCCACCACTCACTTCCCACTACCCACCTCCCACCTCCCACCACCCTCCACCACCAGCTAAGGACACAGCAGCCTCTGTCCTTCAGTCCTTGCACTGCAGGCCAGCAAGGAGGGCATGCAGAAGGCCTAATCCAGGAGCAAAGACAGCTTTTCTCTGCACTGAATCCAAGCCCTGGTGCCAGCAGAGCCATGGTCAGAAGCAGGACCTGGCACTCACTGACTGCTGCTCAGGCTTTAATAGAACCTCTTGACACAAAGCATCACCCAGCAGGGTTCTGGCATCCAGACTCCACTGCTGCAACCAGGAATTAAAGTGAATGGATCTAAATTCTCCTGGCAGGACCTCAAGCCCACCTGGAAAGATATCAATGGAATGGGCTGAGGTGGCTCAGACTCAAAAGCTGGTTTTAGCAGAATGAGAATTTATTTAGAGAAACCTCAAGGCAGGAAGGAAAGCCAGGAAGGGACCTTTGACAAGGGCTGGCAGTGCCAGGACGAGGGACAATGGCTTTGAGCTGGGAGAGGGGAGACGGAGAGGGGAGACTGAGAGTGGAGAGGAGGAAGAAATTCTTTGCAGTGAGGGTGGGGAGAGCCTGGCACAGGCTGCCCAGGGAGGCTGTGGCTGCCCCCTCCCTGAAGGCCAGGCTGGATGAGGCCTTGAGCAGCCTGTGCTGGTGGGAGGTGTCCCTGCCCAGGGCAGGGGCTGGAGCTGGATGAGCTTTGAGGTCCCTTCCAGCCCAACCCAACCCATTCCATGAATCTACTCCATGAAGCTATGACGTTGCCACCCCGCAGTGAAGCTGCAACGCCTGGCCCTGAGCGAGGGCAGGAAGCATCACATCCTGCTCCCCCATGAGCATCCAGTTCTCAGAAGCTGCTGAATCCAGCCTGTCACAAACCCATTGTCATTTCCATTTCAGAAGAGGCAGCTCTGCCCCTCTGCCAGGGCCTCCCTCTGCTCACACACAGGGCATCCTACAAACCCTTCCTGCCCCTTCAAGCACAGCCCTGGGCAGCTCTGTGGTGCAGCCTCAGGAAGCTCTCCATCTCCTCTGCACCTATGCTGCCTCTCTCAAGACCCTGAGGCAGAAGCTGTGTTGGTTCCCTGCTGGGCCAAGCTGCACTCCTGGGCTGTTCCCAGAGCTCCAGCATGCCCTGGATCAGCCACAGCTTGATCAGCTCCCTGCACAGTGTCTGATGCCATCATAAACCACTGGGGCCAATAAGCACTTCCCAGCTGCCCCCAGCCATCTGCTGCAGCATTCCCTAGGGAGGACAGACAAGGAGAAGGGTAAATCACATCCCCACTGCCCTTCCACTGCACCTCACAGCTCAGCAGGGATAGATCTAGGGACTGACACAAGGCAGAAGACAGCCAAGGTGATAGAAGAGCTACAAAAGTGCAGCAGCACTCATGAGAAATTCCCCTCTGCAGGGAGAGAGGGCAGAAAGCAGAGGGCTGGATGCCCTGCCCTTGGGCATCCATCTTGTGGCACTGTCCCCCCTCAAAATCAACTCTTGAGCAGACCCTCTCCCTAAACAAGTCCCTCCAGGAACCTGCCTGAGTGAGCAGGCCCCACCAGAACACAGCCAGCAGTGGGAGAGGAGCAGAGGCTTTCACTGAGCCAGCAGCAAATCTCACTTGCTGCCAGCTCACAGCCCTGCTCTGCCACCGCAGCGCCAGGGAAGTCTCAGGCCTCCTGCCCTGTATTTTCTCCATGCACCTGGGAAGCTCTGAAACAGTTTTGGGACCCTCAGACACATCCACAACATCTTTGTGGGCTGGAATATGGGCTGCAGGGGGGGGAATCCTGGTGTAGAATCACAGAGTCATAGAACTGTTGAGGTTGGAAGAGACCTTTGAGGCCATCCAAGCAGTGTCCCACTCAGCACTTCAAGATGAGATTTTCATTCTTCTGGTTGTGGATTTTCAACACCATGAAGCTCCCTTGTGCAGGGAGTAAAAGCTAATCCTGCACAGCCCAGTGGGACCCCTCTGCAAGGTCTGCACAATGGAAAGGCAAAGGTTGGTCCTGCTCAGCTTGTCCAAGGGAGAATGTTCAGAGATTCACAGAGTGGGTTGGGATGGAAAGGCTCAAAGATCATCAGCTCCAGCCCCCTGCCATGGGCAGGGACCCCTCCCCCCAGCACAGGCTGCTCAAGGCCTCATCCAGCCTGGCCTGGAACCCCTCCAGGCAGGGCACAGCCACAGCCTCCCTGGGCAGCCTGTGCCAGGCTCTCCCCAGCCTCACTGCCAAGGATCCCTTCCTCATCTCCAGTCTCAATGTCCCCTCCTCAAGCTTCCATCCATTCCCTCTCACCCTGGCACTCCCAGCCCTTGTCCAGAGTCCCTCCCCAGCTCTCCTGGAGCCCTTCAGGTCCTGGAAGGCTGCTCTGAGGTCTCTCTGGAACCTTCTCTTCTGCAGGCTGCACAGCCCCAACTCTGCCAGCCTGGCCCCAGAGGGGAGGTTCTGCAGCCTCTGTCATCTTGCTGGCTCTCCTGGGGCTGTCTCAGCCCAGGCAGGGGTGGCACAGAGCACTTCCTGCTCATGGACACAACCCCAGCCCATGTGGTCAACAGGCAGAAAGGCCTTGCAGGCTGCAGTCTGACCTCCCTGCAAGGTGGCCCAGTGTCCCTCCAGCCTCTGCCCCTGCCCCAGATGGGTGGAGAGGCCCCAGGCTGCCCCTGCTCTCTCTCACCTTCAGCTGCCGCTGAACTCTCTCAATGAAGAACCTCCAGCAGGTGTCCCTGGAGTCCAGCAGCCCGCGGGCCCTCACCTCGCTCCTCATGCTGTTGATGATGTTCTCAGCCTCCTCCTCAGGGAAGAGGTCAGGGATTTCACCTGAGAGAAGAGGGCAGAGCTTGGTTCTGGTCAGCATTTTGTAGGGCAAAGGGATTCAGCTGCCTCCCTTCACAGGCACTCAGGGAAGCCTCTTCCTGGAGAAACATCTCTGTGGCAGGTGCCCAAGGCCCCAGCAGCAGCACAGAGGCACAGGAGCTCAGCTGCTAGAAAATACACACTTGTGGGAGCAAACTTGCAAAAGCAGAAGGAAAACAACCAGAGGATAGAGCTGTTTGGGTTGGAAAAGCCCTCTGAGCTCACCCAGTCCAACCAGCAGCCCAGCCCCACCATGGCCACCAAACCATGGCCCCAGGAGCCATGGCCACAGCTTGCTGCAACACCTCCAGGCATGGGGACTCCACCACCTCCCTGGGCAGCCTCTGCCAGGCCCTGACCACTCTGGCACCAAAGACATTTTTCCTCCTCTCCAACCTAAGCCTCCCCTGGCATCATTTCAGGACATTTCCTCTCCTTCTCTCACCTGAGACTGGGGAGCAGAGCCCAAGCCCCACCTGGCTGCAGCCTCCTCTCAGGGAGCTGCAGAGAGCAAGGAGGTCTCCCTCAGCCTCCTCTGCTCCAGGCTGAATACCCCCAGCTCCCTCAGCTGCTGCTCCCCAGACCCTTCCCCAGCTCTGTTGCCCTTCTCTGGACCTGCTCCAGCTCCTCAATGTCCTTCTTGCAGTGAGAGGACCCAAACTGACCCCAGGATTCGAGGTGTGGCCTCCCCAGTGCCCAGCCCAGGGGCACAATCCCTGCCCTGCTCCTGCTGCCCACACCACTGCTGCTCCAATGTACAAAGATCCATTTTTACCAGAGCTACCCTGCTAATGAGACTACCAAGGACAAATGCAGTCCCTGATGTGCCCCACAGGGCAAGGAAACCACTTTGGGTTTGCAAATGAATGGGTTCCATGTACAATATGGCTGCCCAGGGATGTCCCCTCCTGGAGGTGCTCCAGGCCAGGCTGGATGAGGCCTTGAGCAGCTGTGCTGGTGGGAGGTGTCCCTGCCCAGGGCAGGGGGCTGGGGCTGGCTGAGCTCTGAGGTCCCTTCTAATCCAACCCATTCTGTGAGTCTGTGAATAGCTGCAGCTGGTCCCTGCCATCTGAACAGGCAAATAACTCCCAGGTCACCAAAAGGTTTGAAAGCAGAAATCTTATCAAAGCCTTCAGAAAGGGAACAGTCCTGCAGGTGACTGCCAAAACTGTGCCCAAGGGAAGGTGTGTTAATCATCCCTAATTTGGCACCTGCCCATCTGTGGCCTCTGCTCTGATGGAGATCACCATGGCTGAGAGAGCTGCTGCCAATATGAGCACTGATCAGGGATGAGAAGACACAGATCAGAAACCTGCTGATTGATCAGACAGACTAAAAGCTGTGCCTTGGTCTGGCTCTTAAGCAGAGATAAGAAGTGAACTGAGTGAGAAAGACAAAGATGGAGAGAGCAGAGAGCAGCCAGAGCCAGCAGCCAGCACCTCTGGAGTGCTATCAGCTCTGCTATCACAGAATCCCTTCGGCTGGAGGGGAGCTTCAGGATCATCCAGAGCAAGCTTCAACCCAGCACCCAGACTCACAGCAGTCCCTGCAGGCTCCTGACCTCAGTCTGGCTGCAATTCTGGGCTGCCTCATAGAATCCCAGCCTGGGTTGGGTGGGAAGGGAACCTTCAAAGCTCCTCCAGCCCAGCCCCTGCAGCCAGCAGGGACAGCCCCAACCACAGCAGGCTGCTCCCAGCCCCAGACAACCTGCCCTGCACTGCTGCCAGCCATGGGGCAGCTCCCAGCTCTCTGGGCAGCCTGGGCCAGGCTCTCCCCACCCTCAGCACCAAACCTTTCTCCCTTCTCTCCACTCCCAAGCTCCCTCTCTGAGTTCCAACCCATTCCCCTTGTGCTGGCACCACAGGCCCTGCTCCAAACTCTGTGCCCAGCTCTCTGCCCTTGAAGCCTCCCTGGAGCCTTCTCCTCTGCAGGCTGCCCAATGCCATCTGGCCAATTTACAGCCACATCACTCTGGAGTTCCTCACCAGCTATCACTCCACCATGCTGTGAACTCTCCACTTCTCACCACCCAGAGGTCACCTGAACCAGCTGGTATCTTCCCACCCCTGACTGAAGAAGTCAGCAAGTGGCTGGCAACTAGCAGCAGTGATTTCCAGGGCACCCACCCTGGCTTACCCAGTGAGGCCCTGGTGACCCAGCTCCACACTCCCTTGGGCACTGCCACCCCAGTGACCCTGGCACAGGCAGTGTTCAGGCACACAGACCTGAGCTGAGGAGCTCCTGAGAGGAGGCAAAGGCTTGGCACCTGGACTGACTCTTCTGTAACCACTGTGCCAAACAGCTCAAAACCTTAGATCAACCTGCAGCACTGCCACCAGCTCTGGGCCCCCAGCACAAGAAGGACCTGGAGCTGCTGGAGAGGCTCCAGAGGAGGCCACAGAGATGAGCAGAGGCTGCAGAACCTCTGCTATGGGGCCAGGCTGGGAGAGCTGGGGCTGTGCAGCCTGCAGAAGAGAAGGCTGCAGGGAGACCTCAGAGCAGTCTTCCAGGACCTGAAGGGCTCCAGGAGAGCTGGGGAGGGACTGTGGACAAGGGCTGGGAGTGCCAGGCTGAGGAACAATGGCTTTGAGCTGGGAGAGGGGAGACTGAGACCCATGGCAGGGGGTTGGAATTGGATGGTCTTGAAGGACCCTCCCAACCCAACCCATTCTGTGATCCTGTGACTGAGTTCATCCTCACCAAGGAGACCTTAGCCTGCTTTTGCCCTAGACCATAGCCCAAGCACCTTGCCACTTAGTTCATAGATTGCTTATTTGTGTGCCCAAGAGCTCCAGGTGCACAGCCTCCCTGGAAAGGAGCAGAGGAGAAGGCCAAGAGGAGAGCCCCACCTGTTGCTAAGAAGTCGTTCACCAGCACCAGGAACTGCTCCTCGGCCACCTGTGCCTCGCTCAGCAGCAGCACAGTGCCCACGTTCTTCACACCAGCTTTCAGGTACTGGCTTGCCAGGTCTGCCTGGGGGTTGCAAAGGAGAGGGAGTCAGGGCTGCAGCTCTCTTCTGCAAAGCATGGACTGGAACCACAGCTACAAGTGGTTGTTGTAGTGCCAGGCTGAGGAACAATGGCTTTGAGCTGGGAGAGGGGAGACTGAGAGTGGAGAGGAGGAAGAAATTGTTGGCAGTGAGGGTGGGGAGAGCCTGGCACAGGCTGCCCAGGGAGGCTGTGGCTGTGCCCTGCCTGGAGGGGTTCCAGGCCAGGCTGGATGAGGCCTTGAGCAGCCTGTGCTGGTGGGAGGGTCCCTGCCCAGGGCAGGGGGCTGGAGCTGGTTGGTCTCTAAGGTCCTTTCCAACCCTTCCCCTCTGGTTTCAGAGCACCACAGGGGCTGGGAGAGACAGCAGGGACTGGAACTGTCGGTCCTTGGTATCTCCATGCTGTGGGACTCTCTGCTGTCACAAGTAGAAACTTTTGGGGTTTGGTTTTCCTCTTTGAGGCCCTGCAGCACATTTGGTTGGTTGTGAGGAAGGAAGGAGGACACTTGGTTCAACCAGATTTCTTCAGCTGTCTTTTTCCCCCTCTTCCAGTCTGAGCAGGACTCACCCTCCAGTCCCCACTCAGTGCAGTGATGCCACCAGAACCTGCTCACATGGAAAAGCTGTTTCACAGCATCCCAGTGTGACTGGGGGTGGAAGGGCCTCTGGGGATCCCTCAGCCCAAGCTCCTTCTCCAGCAGCTTGCCCAGGGGCAAAATGCCAGGGGGGGTTGGAAGCTCTCCACACCAGGAGACTCCACAACCTCTCTGGGCAGCCTGCTCCAGGCCTCCAGCACCCCACAACAAACAACTTGCTCCTCCTGCTCACATCCAACCTCCTGGCTGCCAGGCTGTGCCCACTGCCCCTGGGCACCACTCAGCAGAGCCTGGCCCCAGCCTCTTGCCCCCCACAGCTCCTTGAGCTCTTGCTGAGCATTGCTCAGCTGCCCTCTGGGGCTGCTCTCCTGCAGGCTCTCAGCCCCAGGGTTCTCAGCCTTTGCTGCTCCCAGAGAGGAGTTTGGAGCTTGCCAGTGGCCCCACACCAGGTCGGTCAGCACACAACAAGAGGAAGCTTTCAGGGCAGGTTCTGCTCTTTATTTCCTTCCCCTCCAGCTGAACCGTACGAGTCACCTACCTTCAAGTCAGGGATGCCATAGCCCTTCCTCAGAGTGATCTGGAACACCTCCAGTGAGCTGATGAAGGCTGCCAGCCTGGTGAGGCTCTGCTTGCCGCTGCCCCCCACGCCGAGCAGCAGCGCGTTCCCGCGGGGCGCCTGCAGGATGCGGCTGATGCGGCAGCTCCAGCCCAGCACACAGCCTGCGTTAGTGACGCCCCGGCCCCGGCCCCCGGCCCCCACCCTGCAGCCTGCAGCCCCCCACCCTGCAGCCCGCAGCCCCCCACCCTGCAGCCCGCAGCCCCCAACCCTGCAGCCCGCAGCCTCCCCACTGAAACATTGCCGTTAGAAGGGGATGAGAAATGTCAGGCTAAGGGATGGGCAGCAATCGACCCCCATGGCTGCTGAGAGCTCAGGAAAGGCCACAGCTGGGGGGCAGGAGGTGGGAGGCAGCTCAGGCATGGGAAATTCTTCTGCAGATTCCCAGGGAGCACTGGGCTGGAAGGGACCCTCCAAGGGCAGCTTGGCCAACCCCCTGGAGGCAGCAGGGACAGCTCCAACTGGACCAGGCTGCCCAGGGACACATGCAGGCTGATCTGGAATGACTCCAGGGATGGAGCCTCCACCACCTCCCTGGGCAGCCTGTGCCAGTGTCTCCCCAGCCTCCCTGTGCAGAACTTCCTCCTGAGGTCCAGCCTAACCCTGCTCCGGTTCCAAACCCTTGCCCCTGGGCCTGTCACCTGCCTGGCAGAGCTATCTGGAGGTGGAGGCTGGGAGATCTTCCCAGGGAGGCAGCAGGGACAGTCAGGGCGGAGCAGGGACATTCAGGCCGGAGCAGGGACATTCAGGCCGGAGCAGGGACAGTCAGGGCGGAGCAGGGACAGTCAGGCCGGAGCAGGGACAGTCAGGCCGGAGCAGGGACAGTCAGGGTGGAGCAGGGACATTCAGGCCGGAGCAGGGACAGTCAGGGCGGAGCAGGGACAGTCAGGGCGGAGCAGGGACATTCAGGCCGGAGCAGGGACATTCAGGCCGGAGCAGGGACAGTCAGGGTGGAGCAGGGACAGTCAGGGCGGAGCAGGGACATTCAGGCTGGAGCGGACAGTCAGGCGGAGCAGGACAGTCAGGGTGGAGCAGGGACATTCAGGCCGGAGCAGGGACAGTCAGGGCGGAGCAGGGACAGTCAGGCCGGAGCAGGGACAGTCAGGGCGGAGCAGGGACAGTCAGGGCGGAGCAGGGACATTCAGACCGGAGCAGGGACAGTCAGGGCGGAGCAGGGACAGTCAGGGCGGAGCAGGGACATTCAGGCTGGAGCAGGGGACATTCAGGCCGGAGCAGGGACAGTCAGGCCAGAGCAGGGGACAGTCAGGGTGGAGCAGGGACAGTCAGGCCGGAGCAGGGACAGTCAGGGTGGAGCAGGGACAGTCAGGCCGGAGCAGGGACAGTCAGGCCGGAGCAGGGACATTCAGGGCGGAGCAGGGACATTCAGGCCGGAGCAGGGGACATTCAGGCCGGAGCAGGGACAGTCAGGCCGGAGCAGGGGACATTTAGGCCGGAGCAGGGACATTTTAGGTGCCTTCCAACCCAAACCACTCTGTGATGCTCAGAAACCCCACAAAGAGACTGTGCACAGCCAGCTGTGAGGCAGTTGTGGAGCGCTTGGGGAACTGCAGTGTGAGTGGCTCTGCAGGGGCTGTCAGGTGAACACAGCAAAGCTCTTGAGCATTGTCTCATCCAATCAATGTCTGTGTCACATGCAGAGCATCATGGGCCAAGGATATCATAAGAGCAAGCAGCATGAACCACCAGCCTGCAGTGCTCCATCTGACAGCCCCAGGCAGGCTCCTGGTGTCTGCAGTGCCCTCCCAAGAGCAGCTGGGCAAGCAGCTGGTGCTGACCATGCCACAAGGGCAGGTGAAGCTCCTGCACACCTCCAGCTCTGACTCTGCATCTCCACATCCTCCAGGGAGCCTCACAGCAGCACTCTGCACAGATAGATGCAATGAGGAGACCCTAAAGGCAGCAAATCCCCTTACACATGGCACATAGCATCCTCAAAGAGCACCAGGTTCATGGCAGCATTGACTTCATTGTAGTTGTCCAAGGCTTCCACAAGGATCTGGTTCAGCTCCTCCCAGGATGGCACTGGCCTGTAGCTGGCTTCCCCTACACCCTTAGCAAAGTGGCAATAGATGTTTAGTCTCTTGGTCTGCTCTAGAGTGTCCTCCATGTCCTGCCAAAGCAAAAGGAAAGAACTGCTGTAAGGAGAGTGGGATCAAGGCAGCCTCAGTGAGGCAGGGCACCCCTAGTTATGGGGAACATGCCCACATGTGCAATGAGCACAGTGTGCAGTGTTAGAACTGGAGCCACTGTTGGAGCTACTAGAGTTGTCCTGGGGAACTGTGGAAGTAACAGCTACCCTTCTGGTATTGCTACCTCGGGCTCTGCCACTTTGCAGTTCCCTCAGTCTCCTGAGAAGATTAGCAGTTGGTTGCCCATCCCATCTGTTCATGTTCTCACCAAACTGATCACGCAGAGTTATCCAAATACTTCCACGTGACTGCCTTGGTGGTCTGTTTTGGTTGGATCTGTTTTGGAATGACCTGTTTTGGAATGACATCCTTGGAGGACGTCTGTTCCTCACAGAGGAAACCTGTATCCATCTGGAGGAAGAGTTGGAATTATCTCTCTGTGTCAATTGGGAGATGGTGTTTTTAAATTCATCCTTCAGCTCTTTCATGCAATTCTCAATTTTCCCAGACAGAGTTTCAATGGCTGAAGCCAACGAAACACGTGTCATGCTATCCTCCAATTGTCTCATCTGATCAGTGAATTGGCCAACCGTAGGAGGAGCTCCACCATCATTTCTTGCCACAATCCTGCTTGCCAGAATATTTGCATAGTTAGGAGGAGCAAGTTTGATGAGCTTTTTAGCAAGACCAGTTCCTACAGGAATTTCATCAGGATTCAGAGTCTCATGGCCACCATAGAGTACCTCTCTGACAGCAAATTCTCTCAGACGCTTAATTCCTTCCTCTATGGTAGTCCAGGGCTTAGGATTCCATGGGAGATCATCTCGGGAGGGATATCTCATGAGGGTTGCCATTAAAAGGCGTATCCACAGAGTAACCTTACCGAGAGTCCTGCCTAGATGTCTATCTATTCCATTATCCTTTGAGAGAGTTCCTAGTTGAGCTGCTGACTTGTCTCCAACCATTACAGCTGGAGCACCTGTATCGTGGCATCTACCAAGCCAAGGTAGGATTGGCTCCTTATCTGCTCTGATGTAATCCTTACGCACATTTCGCAGCTCTTCGCGTGGTGATGAACAGGTGTCTATGTCATCTGTCTCCTCCTCTTCCTCTCCCTGAACTTCTTGTCCCACTAATCTTATTGTCACTCTCCTAAGAAACTCTTTAAGGTCAGGAGTACCACCTCTAGTTGTTCTGCTGTCAGCAATTTGCCCTGCATCTCCATCCAGTGATGTTCTCAATAACTCAGCTATATCTTTAAGACAAACCTTCTCCTCCTCCTCAGCAGGGTCTCTAAAAGCAGAAGTTCCCTCACCAGCATCAGCATCTGAGTCAGCTTTGGTCTTTCCACCTCTCATCTTTAAAACAGCTACCTGCTGAACTGGAGCTGTGTTTGAATTTACAGCTGGCTTAACAGAAGCTGACAGGTTCTGGGACGGATCAGCTGCTGTGGAGGACACTTCCGGTCCTGCTGAAGAAGAAGGAGGAAATGGCTTTGCTGCGCTAATGGCTGCCGAGGACGGGGGAGCCGCCATGTTAGGAGCTGCTGCTGCCACTGCAGCTGGCTGATTGCCAGAACCACCAACAGCACCGTTCAGAGCAGCCTTTCCGATGGAGTTTTGAGCTTTATCTTTAACTGATACAGATCCTCCATTCTCCTCATCACTAGATATTTCTGGGGTCGAGTTAGAGCTGTTCTTTCTCCCCTTGGGCCTACGCCTAATTACAAAGCAGGCCTTAGACACTTTCCGCTCCCAGTACAGAGCATAGAACAAGTACGCAATCACCATCACCAGCAGCAGATTCAAACACATCACATAAATCACCTTTGGATCCCAGCCATCACTTAAAATGACCCTTTCACCTACTGGGATCTTAAACTCCTTTATCTCCATGGGCAGAGTGGTTGAGGTCACATTCCTGTATCTATTAAGCCAAAAGAATCCCAGGCACCACTCATAGAGAATCTGAATCTTATCCTTAAACCATAAATACAATTTATACATCAAGCATCTGCCTAAGCGACCGCAAATCAATCCTAGGCCATGCTTATAGATAAGGACCCCAAAGATTGAAAGAAACAGATGCTCTAAAAGCCAAAAACACTTTCATCCTTGCAACTCCGACCTGAGCAGACAATAAATCAAGCAACTTCTGCTCTGCTTCTGGACAGCAACTATCCACAAGCCGCGCATTGGGTGCCAATTAAAATAGGTGTGTGGGGGAGAATTTTCTCACCCCACCACACCCCTGCAGAGCAGTTGCCATGGCAGGGGGACAGGAAGTCAGCCAGAGGGACCTGCACCACCTGGAGAGCTGGCACTGTGTGAACCTCCTGAGATTCAACAATGCCAAGTGCTAAATCCTGTACCTGGGGCAGGGCAGCCCCTGGTACCAATCCAGGCAGGGGATGGAGGCAGAAGAGCAGCCCTGAGGAGAAGGACTTGGGGTGCTGGTGGCTGCAGAGCTGGAGATGAGCCAGCACCAAGCACTGCCAGCCCAGTCCCAGCCTGGCCTGGGCTGAGCCCCAGCAGTGAGGGCAGCAGGGGCAGGGAAGGATTCTGCCCCTCTGCTGTGCTCTGCTCACAGCCCTGCAGTGCTGGGGCAGCTCTGGAGCCCTCAGCACAGACAGGGACCTGCTGCAGCAGGGCCAGAGGAGGCCACAGCAGTGCTGGCAGGGCTGGAAGCCCTCTGCTGGGAGCCAGGCTGAGAGAGTTGGCCTTGGGCAGCCTGCAGAGGAGAAGGCTCCAGGCAGACCTTCTGGTGGCCTTGCAGTGCTTCCAGGGCTGAGCAGAGAGCTGGGGCACAGACTTTGGAGCAGGGCCTGTGGTGCCAGCACAAGGGGCAATGGTTTGGAACTCAGAGAGGGAGCTTGGGAGTGGAGAGAAGGGAGAAAGGTTTGGTGCTGAGGGTGGGGAGAGCCTGGCCCAGGCTGCCCAGAGAGCTGGGAGCTGCCCCATGGCTGGCAGCAGTGCAGGGCAGGTTGTTTGGGGCTGGGAGCAGCCTGCTGTGGTTGGGGCTGTCCCTGCTGGCTGCAGGGGCTGGGCTGGAGGAGCTTTGGAGGTCCCTTCCCAGCCAACCCAGGCTGGGATTCCATGACAACAAGCAGAGCTCCATGCCATCTTTCCAGGAGATGCCTGGTTCTGCTCATACAGTTGCACCTGCATGTTGGAATAGAGAGAAGAGGAACAAGAGGGGAAGAGGAGGGAGGGAAGAAGCCTCACTACTGACATTGCTCCCCCATTGCTCCTCACCCTAGAAGAACACAGCCACAGGAATAGCCCTGCAGCACCAGGCATGGCTCAGGCTGCTCCATGGAGAGTAGGAGCTGGAGGAGCACATTCTCTACTGTATTTGTCCCTTCCCAGTGTCCTCATGGACTGCAGCAGTGCCCATGTCACAGCTTGTGCATCCCCAGGACACAGGTGACAGAGATTTTGCTCCTGAGGTCCCATCAGAACATTGTCCTTGAGGAGAGTTGGAGATGAGCAGACTTGGGGGGCACACTTTGCTTTGCCAAGGAACCTCTCTCCTTGTGAGCATGGCTGTTGTTATCAGAGCTATGGACCTCAGCACTTACCTCATAGAACCTCTTCACCATCTCCAGCTGGATTTTGTCAAAGGCTGCAGAGTCCTTCTCTTCCACCATCCTGTCCCTGTACACCCGGCTGGACTCGTGCAGGTACAGCTTCACCAGGTCTTGGGGCTGCTGCAGACACTCAGGGCTGGAGAACAGAAGGCCCTGTGGAGAACACAGAGTCAGTAAAACCATCTTGAGGTGGAGGGGCTAGAGCAAAAGTCTTGTGAAGAGCAGCTGAGGGAGCTGGGGGTGTTGAGCCTGGAAAAGAGGAGGCTGAGGGAGACCTCCTTGCTCTCTGCAGCTCCCTGAGAGGAGGCTGGGGCCAGGTGGGGCTTGGGCTCTGCTCCCAAGGAACAAGTGACAGGGAAAGAAAAAAGGCTGCAAGTTGTGCCAGGGTGGGTTTTAGATTGGCCATGAGGAACAGTTTCTTCCCCAAAAGGGTTGTCCAGCCCTGGCCCAGGCTGTCCAGGGCAGTGGTGGAGCTGTGTAGATCCTGAGCTGAGGGCCATGGTCTGGTGGTGCCCTGGCAGTGCTGGGTCAGCATTGGACTGGATGATCTGCAAGGCCTCTTCCAGATAAAATGTTGCTGTGATCCTATGATTCCATTGCCCCAAAGGGGCTAACCTCAGCCAGCACTCAGCTACCACACTGCGGAGGAGCTGCAGCACTCCAGGCACAGCTGTCAGAGCAGCCTGCAGCTGAGCCTCTGCTCAAAGCCCCTGCAGAACACAGCCCTTGGTACCTGCAGCCTCCCAGAGCAGGTCATGTTCCTTGGGCTCATCTGCACACCCCAGCCAGCAGCCCCACACACAGCCTGCCTGGGCTGCTGGTCCTCATAGAACCACAGAATGGTTGGAAGGGACCTCAAAGCTCATCCAGCTCCAGCCCCTGCCCTGGGCAGGGACACCTCCCACCAGCACAGGCTGCTCAAGGCCTCATCCAGCCTGGCCTGGAACACCTCCAGGCAGGGCACAGCCACAGCCTCCAAGGTCCTGTACCTAGGTCAGGGAAATCCTCAATATCAATACAAATTGGGGGAGGATGAAATTGAAAGCAGTCCTGCAGAAAAGAACTGGTGGATGAGAAGCTGTACATGAGCAGCCTGTGCCAGGCTCTCCCCACCCTCACTGCCAACAATTTCTTCCTCCTCTCCAGTCTCAATCTCTCCTCTCCCAGCTCAAAGCCATTGTTCCTCATCCTGGCACTCCCAGCCCTTGTCCAGAGTTCCTCCCCAGCTCTCTTGGAGCTCTTCAGCTACTGGAAGGCTGCTCTGAGTCTCCCTTCTATAAGATCTGAGGAGCAGAGACAGCAGCCCTGGCACCCAGCTGTCTGCATCCCAACACCACTCCGGGGGTGTCTTTGTAAAGATGAAAAAAAACCCAAAGAGCTGGGAAATGCCAGAGAGAAGGATCTGAATAGCAATCAGCTAATGAGGTGGCTGCAGCCTGCAGGAAGCTCCAGCAGCTGGCTGCTTCTCACAGTGTGCACCAGGAGCTCCATCAACATCCAGGGAAGGAGGAAATTTCCAAGAGGTGTCACCTAAAGCTGAGCCCATTAACAGCAGAGTCTTGAGCAGCATCAATTAAGCAGCCACCTAATTATTGATAGCTAAAGCAGGCAGTGGTGGGAAGCAGCCTCCCCCTGCTCGCCGGCCCGGGGCTGGCAGCGGTTGGCTTTCACCTTCCTCATGCCAGCTGCCAGCCTGGTGCTTATTGATTCCAGAAACCAGCTCTGAGCCAGAAGAGCTCCAGGAAGGTGAAAGCCATCAGGTCCTGCACTGATTTGAAAAGGTAATAACCAAAACCTCCCTCAGTGAATCCCAAGACAACCAAGCCACAGGAGTTCTGTTCTTGATGCCCTTGGGAGTGTGCCTGGGAGGGAAGAAACTCCACCCTGCAGCGGGTCAGGCTGTCCTGGGCTGCCAGCACCCTGCTCCAGATGCTCTACTTCAAGCTTTTCTAGTTTCCCACCCCATCAGGCTCTCTCCTTCCCTTTTGCTGCCCTTAGGGAAGCAGAGGGGTTCAGAGCCACTGCCACTTCTCTGGGGTCCAGCCCAGCCCTCAGCCTGGACACAGCATTTGCAAGCCTGAGGTTTCAGAGCTCTTCAGTAAGGTCAGCTCCAGGTGACTGAAAACCCTTTCCATGCAAAAGACCAAAAAGCATGCCCAGAGAAGGGCAAGAGAGCTGGGGAAGGGTCTGGAGGACAGGGCTGGGGGGGAGCAGATGGGGGACCTGGGGGTGTTCAGCCTGGGGAAGAGGAGGCTGAGGGAGACCTCCTTGCTCTCTGCAGCTCCCTGAGAGGAGGCTGCAGTCAGGTGGGGCTTGGGCTCTGCTCCCCAGTCTCAGGTGATAGGAGGAGATGAAATGGCTTCAAGTTGCCCCAGGGGTGGTTTAGGCTGGACAGGAGGAACAATTTCTTCCCCAAAAGGGTTGTGAAGCCCTGGAAGAGGCTGCCCAGGGCAGTGGTGGAGTCTCCATCCCTGGAAGGGTTCAAAGCCCTGGAGATGTGGTGCTGAGGGCCAGGGTTTAGCAGTGGCCTGTGCAGTGCTGGCTTGATGGCAGGGCTGGGTGGTCTGAAAGGTCTCTTCAACCACACGATTCTGTGACTCTGAGAAGTCTGCTGGCCACAGGTGGAGGCACAGCTCCTCTGGAGCTGGCACAGCCGAGCCACAGCTATCATCTCGCTGTCAGGAGGAGATGGAAGCTGTTCCTCCCCAGTTGCCACAGACCTTAATGTGACATCCTGCTGGAAAATCTTGACAGGAATGGGAGGAAAAAGCCAAATGCAGTCCTGCTGAGTCTGTGATTATCATCTTAAAGAGCTGACAGAAATCACTTACAGCAAAATCCTGTGGTAACCTTGGCAGCTGGGGAGGAGGACAGCAGCAGAGCCTGCTCCGGGCCCAGCCTGCTCCTAGCCGAGCCTGCTCTGGGCCCAGCCTGCTCCAAGCTGAGCCTGCTCTGGGCCCAGCCTGCTCCAAGCCGAGCCTGCTCTGGGCCCAGCCTGCCCATGCTGAGCCTGCTCAGGGCCCAGCCTGCTCCAAGCTGAGCCTGCTCCAGGCTGAGCCTGCTCCGGGCCCAGCCTGCTCCATGCTGAACCTACTCCGGGCCCAGCCTTCTCCAAGCTGAGCCTGCTCCAAGCTGAGCCTGCTCCGGGCCCAGCCTGCTCCATGCTGAGCCTGCTCCAAGCTGAGCCTGCTCCATGCTGAGCCTGCTCCGGGCCCAGCCTGCTCCATGCTGAGCCTGCTCCAAGCTGAGCCTGCTCCGGGCCCAGCCTGCTCCATGCTGAACCTACTCCGGGGAGACCTCTCCAAGTGAGCCTGCTCCAAGCTGAGCTGCTCCGGGCCCAGCCTGCTCCATGCTGAGCCTGCTCCGGCGGCCCAGCTGCTCTGGGGGGCCCAGCCTGCTCCATGCTGAGCCTGCTCCGGGCCCAGCCTGCTCCATGCTGAGCCTGCTCCAAGCTGAGCCTGCTCCGGGCCAGCTGCTCCATGCTGAGCCTGCTCCAGGCCAGCTGCTCCGGGCCCAGCTGCTCCGGCACAGCCTGCTCCATGCTGAGCCTGCTCTGGGCCCAGCCTGCTCTGGGCCCAGCCTGCTCCATGCTGAGCCTGCTCTGGGCCCAGCCTGCTCCATGCTGAGCCTGCTCTGGCCCAGCCTGCTCCATGCTGAGCCTGCTCCATGCTGAGCCTGCTCCGGGCCCAGCCTGCTCCATGCTGAGCCTGCTCTGGGCCCAGCCTGCTCCATGCTGAGCCTGCTCCATGCTGAGCCTGCTCCGGGCCCAGCGCTGCTCCATGCTGAGCCTGCTCCATGCTGAGCCTGCTCCATGCTGAGCCTGCTCGGGCCCAGCCTGCTCCATGCTGAGCCTGCTCATGCTGAGCCTGCTCCAGGCCCAGCCTGCTCCAAGCTGAGCCTGCTCCATGCTGAGCCTGCTCTGGGCCCAGCCTGCTCGAAGCTGAGCCTGCTCCATGCTGAGCCTGCTCCGGGCCCAGCCTGCTCCAGGCTGAGCCTGCTCCATGCTGAGCCTGCTCCGGGCCCAGCCTGCTCTGGGCCCAGCCTGCTCCATGCTGAGCCTGCTCCGGGCCCAGCCTGCTCCATGCTGAGCCTGCTCCATGCTGAGCCTGCTCCGGGCCCAGCCTGCTCCAAGCTGAGCCTGCTCCATGCTGAGCCTGCTCCGGGCCCAGCCTGCTCCATGCTGAGCCTGCTCCCTGCTGAGCCTGCTCCGGGCCCAG
>CM026895.1:21583381-21638540 GCA_015227895.2 Colaptes auratus
CCCTGGGCATAATGCTGACTTGGCACTTTCCATAGGCTAAAGCTGGGTGTGCACCAGAGTGCCCAGTGGCCAAACCCAGCCTCGAGAAACTACCAGTACTACCCCAACCTGCAAATAAGTTGCACCTTCTTTTCACCCCCTCTCCCTCTTTGCCCAAGCTCTGTAAGCTCATTGCTTTTGTGCTTGAGCCTTTGATGCTAAGTTCCATAGCCATTGCCTGTTTATCTTCTCACTCCCACAAGCAAGCAACCTAGCAGCCTCTGCACAAGGAGAAGCCAGCAGCTGGGCAGGCCTGGCGAGCCTCAGCATTGAGTCTCCAGAGGAGGGACCCTCGCTGAAAGCCCGAGAAGCTACAGCGCTGCGTGGCCAGCCCCAGCGCTCAGCAGGGCCCGCCGTGCCTTCCCGAGCACTGCAGCCCCGAGGGTAGGGCTGCCCAGCTGACCGGGAAGGGCCCAGCCGAGGCCGGCAGCCCAGACACGAGCAGCAGGCAGCGAAGCCTCACAACCCTGAGCGTCAGCTGGGAGAGCAGGAGCCCGGCTGACCCTGCCGCTGCGGGAGGGAAGAGGAGGAGGAGCCGCTGCCGCCGCTCCGTGCCCAGCAGAATCCAGAGCACAGTCCGCGCCTGTGCTTCAAAGCCGGCACCACTCCGAGAGAGTCGCCCCCGCTCCTTGGAGCCAAGCAAGAGGGAAGCCGCCGCTCCGCGCAGCCACGCCGACCCCCTCCAGGGACCAGCCGACTCCGCAGGACCGCTCCCCGCCGCCCCAGGGAGCCGCCCGAGTGCTGCTGAGGGAGCCCGCCCACCGGCCAGCCTGCGTTCCGTCCCTTCCCCGCCCCCGCGGAAGGGAGAAGGTTGCTCCTGCCGCCGCCGTCCAGAGGGAAGCCTCAGAGGGCTCTGCTGCTGCCTCAGCCCCAGGAGTTCCCCCCCCCCGCCGGGCAGCCTGAGCCCCGGGAGTTCCCCAGCCGTGGCAGCCTGAGCCCCGGGCGGCAGCAGCCTGACACCCCTCCTCGCTGCAGAGAGAAGACACAGCGTGTCTCTCATGTGCTCTGTGCTCAGGAACGCTCAGCTCAGAACCCCTGCGCCTGGCCGCATCCCGCTCAAGCCTCTGCTCCGGCAGCCTCTGGCACATCCCACACTCTTGACACAGTGAAGCAGCTGCCGCCGGCCTCCTGTCGAGTCGCCGGCTGGTGGACAAGCCGCGGAACTGCAGCCCTCGGCCCTTGAAACCAAGTCTGAACATACTCTAATGGGGTTTGGAGTGTAAATACTAAACCACTTCTGGGGTATATTTCACAATCGTGCACTAGAATGTGTAGGTAAAATAGTGATTGGTTGGTTGTAGAGGAATTAATCAACACTTGCATTTCAGAATTCATATTTCATCATTCATAAATCAATAACCTCTGCACCACAGCCCTGCACTGGGGAGCCACAGCTTGAGTGCTCGGTTCAGCTTTGGGCTCCTCACTCCCAGAAGGACACTAAGGAGCTGGAGCAGGTCCAGGGAAGGGCAACAAAGCTGGGGAAGGGTCTGGAGAACAGGGCGGGAGAGGAGCAGCTGAGGGAGCTGGGGGTATTCAGCCTGGAGAAGAGGAAGCAGGGGGAGACCTCATTGCTCTCTACAGCTCCCTGGGAGGAGGCTGGAGGAAGGTGGGGGCTGGGCTCTCCTCACACGTAACAAGTGATAAGACAAGAGAAAATGGCCTCAAGTTGCCCCAGGGGAGGTTTAGGTTGGCCATGAGGAACAATTTCTCCCCCAGAAGGGTTGTTAAGGCCTGGCCCAGGGCAGTGGTGCAGTCCCCATCCCTGGAGGGGTTTCAAAGCCCTGGAAGCTGTGGTGCTGAGGGCCAGGGTTTAGTGGTGCCCTGGCAGTGATGGGTTCAGGGTTGGACTGGATGATCTGAAAGGTCACAACCACAATGATTCTGTGGCTCTATGAGTCCCCCAAAGCCTTCTTTCAGCAGAGCCACGTGTGGGAAGAAGCCAAAATACTTTCCTAAGTTGCTGCCCGTGATGTCCTCTGGCTCAGGCAGGTTTGGTGTCATAGATCCAGTGGGTGGCTGAAGTCCTATGAGAAGGCAACTCCTGTGCCAATATGACCCTGCTCATCTACACAGGTGCCATGGATTGGCTTATTTAACACTAATTCCCATCTCCCCTCATTAACAGAAGCATTCAGCATGCAGCCAGCTGGGGCAGGAGCAGGAGCTGGAGCCAGATCCTCTCTGGTTTCCATACACAACTAAAGGCTTAAGCTGGCTGCAGGAGGAAACCTCAACAGGACTCCAAACTGCAGGAGCTGTGGAGGCACATCCTGCAAGAGCCAAACACTGTCCACTGAGGCCCTCTAATGACAGGGAGTGGGGGCTGGAGCACTCCTGCTGTGCTCTGAAGCTCAAGAGGATTGACACTAAATGATGCTTGCAGATGACACCAAACTGTGTGGCTCTGCTGACACTTTGGAGGGAAGGATCCATCCAGAGGGACTTGGACAGGCTGCAGAGGAGAGGCAAACCAACCTCATGAAGTTCAACAGGGCCAAGGGCAAGATGCTGAACCTGGCCCGGGGCAATCCCAGCACAGATCCAGCTGGGTGAGAGAAGTGGCTGAGAGCACCTGCGGAGAAGGCCTTGGAGTTGTCAGCTGGTGACAAACTCCCAGAGCCAGCAGTGGTCCCTGGCAGCCCAGAGCCAGCTGAGTGCTGAGCTGCAGCCAGAGCAGGGAGAGAGCAGCACAGGAGGGGATTCTGCCCCTCTGCTCTGCTCTGCTCAGAGCCCACCTGCGCACTGCCTCCAGCTCTAGGCCCCCAGCACAAGGAGGACCTGGAGCTGCTGAGAGGCTCCAGAGGAGCCACCAAGATGAGCAGAGGCTGCAGAACCTCCCCTGTGGGACAGGCTGGGAGAGTTGGGGCTGTGCAGCCTGCAGAAGAGAAGGCTCCAGGGAGACCTAGGAGCAGCCTTCCAGCACCTGAAGGGCTCCAGGAGAGGTGGGGAGGGACTTTGGACAAGGGCTGGGAGTGCCAGGCTGAGGAACAATGGCTTTGAGCTGGGAGAGGGGAGATTGAGACTGGAGAGGAGGAAGAAATTGTTGAGAGTGAGGGTGGGGAGACTTTGGTACAGGCTGCCCAGGGAGGCTGTGGCTGTTGCCCTGCCTGGAAGTGTTCCAGGCCAGGCTGGATGAGGCCTTGAGCAAGCTGTGCTAGTGTGGAGGTGTCCCTGCCCAGGGCAGGGGGCTGGAACTGGGTCATTTTGAAGGGCTCTTCCATTCTATGAAGCTATGAACCTCTGAATCTGCGTAATGGGTTGATGCAAACCATCAGGGCCCTTGAGAACGGCTTTCCAGCTGGGTCCCCCATTTGCCCTCCCAGGATTTAGGACCTGACTCTGATCTGCTCGCCGCGTTGGCTCTCTCCCCGCAGTGAGAATGGGACCTGACTCTGATCTGCTCCCCGCGGCTGGCTCAACCCCGCAGTGAGAACGGACCTGACTCTGATCTGCTCACCGCAGCTGGCTCTATCCCCGCAGTGAGAACGGACCTGACTCTGATCTGCTCCCGCAGCTGCTCTGTCCCCGCAGTGAGAACAGACCTGACTCTGATCTGCTCACCGCAGCTGGCTCTATCCCCACAGTGAGAACGGACCTGACTCTGATCTGCTCACCGCAGCTGGCTCTGTCCCCGCAGTGAGAACAGACCTGACTCTGATCTGCTCACCGCAGCTGGCTCTATCCCCACAGTGAGAACAGACCTGACTCTGATCTGCTCACCGTGGCTGGCTCTGTCCCCGCAGTGAGAACGGACCTGACTCTGATCTGCTCACCACAGCTGGCTCTGTCCCCGCAGTGAGAACAGACCTGACTCTGATCTGCTCGTGCGGCTGGCTCTGACCCTGCAGCAAGAACGGACCTGACTCTGATCTGCTCACCGCGGCTGGCTCTGTCCCCGCAGTGAGAACGGACCTGACTCTGATCTGCTCACTGCGGCTGGCTCTGTCCCCGCAGTGAGAACGGACCTGACTCTGATCTGCTCACTGCGGCTGGCTCTATCCCCGCAGTGAGAATGGACCTGACTCTGATCTGCTCACCGCAGCTGGCTCTATCCCCGCAGTGAGAACGGACCTGACTCTGATCTGCTCACTTGCAGCTGGCTCTATCCCCGCAGTGAGAACGGACCTGACTCTGATCTGCTCACCGCAGCTGGCTCTATCCCCACAGTGAGAACAGACCTGACTCTGATCTGCTCACCGTGGCTGCTCTGTCCCCGCAGTGAGAACGGACCTGACTCTGATCTGCTCACTGCAGCTGGCTCTATCCCCGCAGTGAGAACGGACCTGACTCTGATCTGCTCACTGCAGCTGGCTCTATCCCCGCAGTGAGAACGGACCTGACTCTGATCTGCTCACCGCAGCTGGCTCTATCCCCACAGTGAGAACAGACCTGACTCTGATCTGCTCACCGTGGCTGCTCTGTCCCCGCAGTGAGAACGGACCTGACTCTGATCTGCTCGTGGCGGCTGGCTCTGACCCTGCAGCAAGAAAGGACCTGACTCTGATCTGCTCACTGCGGCTGGCTCTATCCCCGCAGTGAGAATGGACCTGACTCTGATCTGCTCACTGCGGCTGGCTCTGTCCCCGCAGTGAGACGACCTGACTCTGATCTGCTCACCGCGGCTGGCTCTATCCCCGCAGTGAGAACGGACCTGACTCTGATCTGCTCACCGCAGCTGGCTCTGTCCCCGCAGTGAGAACGGACCTGACTCTGATCTGCTCACTGCAGCTGGCTCTATCCCCACAGTGAGAACGGACCTGACTCTGATCTGCTCACTGCAGCTGGCTCTATCCCCGCAGTGAGAACGGACCTGACTCTGATCTGCTCACTGCAGCTGGCTCTATCCCCGCAGTGAGAACGACCTGACTCTGATCTGCTCGTGGCGGCTGGCTCTGACCCTGCAGTGAGAACGGACCTGACTCTGATCTGCTCACCGCAGCTGGCTCTATCCCCACAGTGAGAACGGACCTGACTCTGATCTGCTCACCGCGGCTGGCTCTGTCCCCGCAGTGAGAACGGACCTGACTCTGATCTGCTCACTGCAGCTGGCTCTATCCCCACAGTGAGACGGACCTGACTCTGATCTGCTCACCGCAGCTGGCTCTGTCCCCGCAGTGAGACGGACCTGACTCTGATCTGCTCACCGCGGCTGGCTCTGTCCCCGCAGTGAGAACGGACCTGACTCTGATCCACTCGCCGCAGCTGGCTCTGTCCCCACAGTGAGAACGGACCTGACTCTGATCTGCTCACTGCAGCTGGCTCTATCCCCGCAGTGAGAACGGACCTGACTCTGATCTGCTCACTGCAGCTGGCTCTATCCCCGCAGTGAGAACGGACCTGACTCTGATCTGCTCACCGCAGCTGGCTCTATCCCCGCAGTGAGAACGGACCTGACTCTGATCCGCTCACCGCAGCTGGCTCTATCCCCACAGTGAGAACGGACCTGACTCTGATCCACTTGCCGCAGCGGCTCTGTCCCCACAGTGAGAACGGACCTGACTCTGATCCGCTCACCGTGGCTGGCTCTGTCCCCGCAGTGAGAACGGACCTGACTCTGATCTGCTCACCGCGGCTGGCTCTATCCCCGCAGTGAGAACGGACCTGACTCTGATCTGTTCACCGCTGCCCCTGTCCCACTTCACTCCCCACCGCATCTGCCGCCCTGCAGACAGCAAAGGTGGAGACAGGGCAGGTTCCGCATTCTCAAGCGGTACCCCAGTGCCGATGGTCAAGAGCCAGCCCTGTTTAGAGCAGCAGGAGGGGCTCCGTGCCACTGGCCACGCACCAGGTGTCCTCCTGCAGTCCACAAGAGCTCACACAATCGCCCCGGCAACAAAACCTGAGCCCCACCTTCCAAATCCAAACTGATGCCCAGAACTAAACTTAAACTCTCAGTCTCTTGCAACCCGATTTGCAGAGTGGCCACAACAGCTAACTCCTGCCTGGTCATGCCTAGAATGTGATGGATTGAGGCAGAGTCCTCCCCACCACGGGCAGAAACAATGATCTGACAAAGGGACTGCAAAGGTGGTGGCAAGTGTCACTGGGAAGCGGTGAGTGTGTGCAGGGAGCCAGAAGCAGTGACAAAGAAACCCCAAAGCAGACCCAGAAGCATCCCATCCCCACCTGGGGGTACATCCAAGACCCCCAGGGCTCCTTCTTCCCCCCCCACCCACTGCTAGGCTCGTCTCAGCTGGCCAGACCTGAGACTGCCCATCCCCCCGTGGCCTTGGGCCTGGCCAGGCTCAAGGCCGGGAGAGTCTCCCCCAGGTACCGGTGGCGGCGAGGGAAGAAAGAGGCAGTGCCAGCCCCCGCGCTGGGCCTTAGCGCGGTGCAGAGAGCCATGGGGGGAGAGGCCTGGGCTCTGTGCCCGGCCCCTGGGCTGGACTGCTGGGCACAGGAAGCAAACACAGCAGAGGGCACCCAGCCCAAACTGCTACAATCTGCTACTCACAAGCTGGTGTCCACCACAAGTTTCCACTCACCTCCAGCTGCTTATAGACCTCCTCTGGCAGCGGTTGCTCGTAGGACATCAGCAGCTCAACGGTTTGCTTCAGGGGCTCAAACATGGCATCAGTGACACTCTGCCTTTCTTTAACAGCCAGGAGGTGCCCCATGACCTCCACCAAGCCATCAGAATCTCCTTTTTCTACCTTTTTGCTCAAACCCTTGCCAGCAGTTTTGATGAACTCCTCCAGGTCAGCCAAGCTGTAGAGGAGAAAAGCACAGAATGAGAGCAGCTCCAACTGAAATAAACATCAGCCTTGGGCCAGGCAGCTGATGGCAAGGGAGAGGGGAAAGGCCTGGCTAACCCTGCCCAGTGCCTGGCAACATGTGAGGCATCAGAACCTCAAGTCCTGCTCAAAGGAAACCATAGATGTGGTACAGCTGCCCCCAAGGAACAGATAAATCCATATCCTGCTGTGAGCCAGAGCAGAGCCCCTCCTGCTCAGAGCTGTCCCTGCCCAGCTCAGGCTCTGCTCACTGAGGCACTTTCTGCACTTCAGGGCAGCTTGGCACAGCCAGGGGCTGCTGCTAGCAGGGAGCAGCTGATGGGGACAGCTCCTGCCAAGGGCTGGGCCACAGAGAGCCTCTGCCTTGCACTTGCTCCTGGCCACAGCAAGGGCACTGCCACAGCTTGTGCCACACCTTGGGGCAGGCAGGCAGAGGGGGCTCCTGTGGGGAGAGCAGACAGCACAGGGCACCCTCAGCTGCCCACCAAGGGAGTGGCAGTCCCATGGATGGCATCCTCAGGAGCAAGCTGAGGGATCCCCAGGCCCAAGCCTCTTCTTCCCTGGCTGCTGTCCCAGCAGGACTCTGTCCCTTCTGCCTTCCATCCCCATCCCTGTGATCCTCAATCCACCTCCAACCCAGCTCCTGGATCTGCTTCCCATCTGCTGCTGAGCCCAGGCTGGGACTTGCCCATGCCTGCCCCCAGCAGCAGTGGTGCCAGTGGTGCCCTCAGGGCTTGGGTTCCACACTGGTTGTGTCTCTGTCTCTCTGTCCCCTGGCATTCTTCTTCTCTCCATCCCAGCTGGGTCAGTTCCTTTCCCACCCCATCAGTCTCTCTCCCTGCCTCCCTTGCTCTTCCCTTTGGCAAGCAGAGGCTTCATGGAGAGCCTCTGGCACTCCTCTGGTGGCCTGCCCAGCCCTGGCCCTTGGCAATAGGTTGGGGTTTCTCATGCTGGAGAAAAGGTGTCTGAGCAGGGGGACAGCAGAGAGCTGTGAGCTCGGGAGGGCAGAGTTTAAAGGACAGCTTTCACCTTGTATCTGGTCCCAAACCCAAGCTGGGAGGCTGCAAAGCTGCAGCAAACAGGGGCTGCTCTTCACACTGCCTCCTTTCCTAGGGTAACTCCCTGCTGCAGGAGGATGTGGGGGGCAAAACTCCACAGCAGCTCATAGGAGCCACAAGGAGAAAACAAAACCTCCAGGGGCTTGAAATGCACAGGCATGGGCCTGGCCCTCAGGCTCCCTGAGCTGTAAATCACCAAAGACCAGGAGAGCATCGGGGGATGTTCCCCTGCCTGCCTACCCTGCTGTTCATCATCCCAGCTCCTGGGCACTGCCAGCAGGGGCCCAGATGGGCTCCTGCAGCTCTGCTCCTTTCCAGCCATTCCCTTCTTCTCAGAACCCTGAGTGGCCACTTAAATGCTGTGGAAGCTGCTGGGCCAAAGTGCTCCCTGAAATACTTCACCTAATGAAAACTAAGCTGCTGAGTCAGGGACTCCTCCTAAGAACCCTAAGTGTTCTAAGCAGACAAAAGCTCCCTCTGCAGAAATTCCCTGAGGGAATGATGCTGCTGAGAAAGACAAAGAGGATCCCATCAGCCACCCCACTCAGCAGCCCTCACTGCTGGGAGCTGTCAGCACTTCCAGAGAAGTGTTTGATTTCTTTGTGAGCTTTTCAATGGAGGCTCTGAAGCTGCTGAGGGCCCTGGAGGAGCTCTGGCAGCAGCAAAGGCTGAGAGCCCTGGGGCTGAGAGCCTGCAGCAGAGCAGCCCCAGAGGGCAGCTGAGCAATGCTCAGCAAGAGCTGAAGGAGCTGTGGGGTGGCCAGGCGGGCCAGGCTCTGCTGAGGGTGCCCAGGGCCAGCACAAGGGGCAGTGGGCCAGCCTGGCAGCCAGGAGGTTGGATCTGAGCAGGAGGAGCAAGTTGTTTGTGTGAGGCTGCTGGACCTGGAGCAGGCTGCCCAGAGAGGTTGTGGAGTCTCCTGGTGTGGAGAGCTTCCAACCCCCCCTGGGCATTGTGCCCCTGGGCAAGCTGCTGTGGGTGCCCTGCTGGAGCAGGGCTTGGACTGGGTGATGCCCAGAGGTCCCTTCCAGCCTCTCCATGCTGGGATTTGGGGATTTTACAAGCATCCCAGCACTACAACCTCCTGCAGTTGCACCTAGTCCAATAAATCACCCAGGGCATGACCCTGCACAGACTGGCACTGAGCAGCTCTTCAGAGAGGGGAAAACCTGAACTACAAACCTGCACCCCAACCTCCTCCTTTAAGTCATCTTGAAATCACCTCCCCATGACAGCTCATGCCAGGCAGCTCCAGTCTCTGTTTTTGACACAGAGGGCACTCAAAGGAGCTCTCACAATCAGAGTGAGTGTCTCCTGGGCTGGACACAGACTTGCTGGGGGCTGAGGTCACATTCTACAGAGCAGGACTGCTGCAATCCCAAGCACAGATGCAGGCTGTCTGCTTCCACTCTGCTGTGCCAGCCTGCTGGTTCTGGGTGTGAACAGGTAAGGCCAAGGGAAGCAAATCTCTCTTTGGTCAGGAGAGGTGGCAGTGCCGGGGGCAGGAGCAGCTCTCACCTGTGTGTGACGTAGTCCACGAGATGCTGCTTGAACACCAGGCTGCACCTGCGGACGGCGTTCAGCAGCGCCAGCTTGAGCGGCCGCGCGTCCACCCGCAGCCAGCCCTGGCAGACGCTGCAGGGCTGGATGCAGCTCACCTCCTGGGCGACCCTCTCGTAGGAGTCGATCTGCTCCTTGAACTGCTGCAGGCTGGGCGGCGCCTCCGGGCCCCCCTCCTCCGCCGGGGCCTCGCCTTCTGCGGCGCCGAGCCCGCGGCCCTGCGGCAGGAGCCGCCTGCAGGCCTCCCTCCGCTCCTCGGCGCAGAGGCCGGCGAAGCGCTGCAGGCTGCTGCGGTACTGGCTGCAGGCGGCCAGCACGGCCTGCACCCGGGCCAGCAGCGCCCGCCGCAGCGCGGCCAGCTCCGGCATCGCCTCCACGTCAGCCTGCGGAGGGCAGCACGCAGCCCTGAGCTGGGGGCAGCACCCGAGTGCCACCCCCGGGTCCCACCCCCGAGTGCCACCCCTTGGAGTGCCACCCTCGAGTGCTACCCCCCAGAGTGCCACCTCCAAGTCCTACCCCCGTGTCCCACCCCAGGAGTGCCACCCCTTGGAGTGCCACCCTCGAGTGCTACCCCCCAGAGTGCCACCTCCAAGTCCTACCCCCGTGTCCCACCCCAGGAGTGCCACCCTCTAGAGTGCCACCCCCCAGTGCCAGCCGGCAGCAGGCACCTGGTAGTGCAGGCAGCCGCTGTGCTGGGCCAGCCGCGGCACCAGCGAGGAGCTCCGGTAGATGCCGGCCAGGAGGCTTTCCATCATCTCATAGAAGCCGTCACTCGCATCAGGGTCCAAGGAGGGATGAAAAACCAAGTCTGGCGCCACCAAATCCAGCTGCACCTCGAAGAGGGGAGCAAGCCCTGCCTCGGGATCTGCGGGGCAGAGCAGGGATGCCAGGGGCAAAGGGGAGCAAAGCCATCTGGAGCCAGCCCCCACACCCCGTGCCGAGATGCAGGCAGGGGCAGCGGGCAGCTGTGAGCAGACATCTCGCTGGGGCCAGAGGCACTGTGCCTGCACACAGCATGCAGCAGCTGCTGGGAAACCAGCTGCTGGGACCCACAGGAGAAGAATCACAGAACTGTCAGGCCTGGAAGGGACCTCAAGGCTCAGCCAGTCCCAACCCCCTGCCATGGGCAGGGACACCTCACACTACAGCAGGTTGCTCACAGCCACCTCCAGCCTGGCTGCAAACACCTCCAGGCAGGAGGCTGCCACCACCTCCCTGGGCAGCCTGTGCCAGGCTCTCACTGCCCTCCTGGGCAACAACTTCTTCCTCACAGCCAATCTCAATCTCCCCACTTCTAGTTCTGCTCCATCCCCTCCAGTCCTATCCCTCCCTGACAGCCTCCAAAGTCCCTCCCCAGCTTTCTTGGAGCCCCTGCAGATCCTGGAAGGACACAATGAGGTCTCCTGTGGAGCCTTCTCCTCTCCAGCCTGCACACCCCAACTCCCTCAGTCTGTCCTCACAGCAGAGCAGCTCCAGCCCTCTGCTCCTCCTCGTGGCCCTTCTGTGGCCACGCTCCCGCAGCAGAGATGAGACAAGTGCTGGAGGAGGAGGGGAGTCTCGGGGAGGGCAGGCCCTGCAGCTGACACAGAGCAGCCTGAGAGCTCAGCGAGTCCATCCCAGCGCACTCGCAGAGCGAACACCACCAGAACCCAAAGCTCTTTCACTGAACACACTCAGAGCTGCAAACTGCAGCCAGCCACAGCCAGGCATCCTGTGTGTGGTTGGAGCTGGATGGGGAGGGACTGGATGCAGCCTCCCTGTCAGACAGGCTTCAGCTGGACACTTCAGCTGCTCTCAGCCTCCATGGGACCCTTGGGCAGGAGGTCTGATGGAGTGACTCCTGGAGCCACCTCTTCCCTTCACTCAGGAGCTGTGAGCATTGGTTAACCCTGTCTGAGGGGTGGGTGCCAGGGTGAAGAGGCCAGGCTCTTTTCACTGGTGCCAGGCTATAGGATGAGGAACAAGGGGTACAAGCTGGAACCCGGGAAGTTCCACCTCAATGGGAGGAGAAACTTCCTTGGTGTGAGGCTGCTGGAGGCCTGGAGCAGCTGCCCAGAGAGGCTGTGGAGTCTCCACCTCTGGAGACTTTCCAAACCCACCTGGATGTGTTCCTGTGTGACCTGCCCTGGGTGGCCCTGCTCTGGCAGGGGGTTGGGCTCAGTGACCCGCAGAGGTCCCTTCCTGCCTCCCCCATTCTATGATCCTATGTCTCAGCTTTTCCTTTCATGCAGCAGAAGCAGCTCTTGAGTCTCTCCACAACAGCCACGTTGGTTCACCTGGATGCTGTGTTCAGGGGAGGAAGGAGATGGCTGCTGCCCAGCCACTGCTGCCTCTGTGTGCTCTGCCCCTTACCCCTTGCTACAGGTGTATGGCTCTCTGTCCCTCCCCTGAGCAGAGCTTTGCTCCACCTGGGGGGATGGAGTCTCCCTCTCTTTGGGGACATTCCCTCAGCACTTGCTGCAGAAGGCAGAGCAGAAAGCCAGGAAGAAGAGAGCAGCTCTTCAGTGTGAAGGAGAGCAGAAAGCCAGGAAGAAGAGAGCAGCTCTTCAGTGTGAGGCAGAGCAGAAAGCAGAAGCTGTGAGGCAGGCAGGGAAGAGGCAGCAGCAGGCACCTGTGTTATCCAGGAGGTACTTGAGCGAGCACTCAGTGGCACTGTAGAATCCATCCAGGACTATCTCGTCCAAGTACTCCACATAGGCCTTCCAGATGTCAGCTGCTGGGTCTGCCAGCAACAGGCTCTGGTTTTCCTGGAACAAAAAGAAGATTCCTTCAAATACAGCAGGGCTGAGCCTCTCCTGCAAGAGAGCTGCCCACAGCTAAGGACTGATGCCACTGAGTACCCAGGCACCAGCCTCCTGGAGGGGGAAACCAGACAGACAGATACTGCTGGTGGGGAGAAGCTGGGCAGGAGCCAGCAAGGGGCACTGGCAGCACAGGAGGCCAAGGGCAGCCTGGGCTGCAGCCAAAGCAGGGTGGCCAGAGCTGGAGAGAGGATCCTGCCCCTCTGCTCTGCTCTGGGGAGACCTCCCCTGAAGGGATGTGTCCAGCTCTGGGGCCCCCAACACAAGAGAGACCTGGAGCTGCTGGAGAGGGTCCAGAGGAGGCCACAAAGATGATCAGAGGGCTGCAGAACCTCTGCTATGGGGACAGGCTGAGAGAGTTGGGGCTGTTCAGCCTGGAGAAGAGAAAGCTCTGGGGATACCTTAGAAGCCCCTTAGAGGAGCACTGGATCTAAACTCTCCCTCCAGGCCAAGGTGCACAACATCTGCCATGCAGCACTCCTCCCTCCATGCAGGTGAGGAGCAGAGCTTTGGCTCTCTCCTGGCCTGCCAAGAGGACTCTCAGCTCTGCCAGCCTCTGGAAAGCCTCTGGCCAGCAGCTTTTCTCCTGACACTCAGCTTCTCCCTGGACTATCAGTATCACCTCCTGCTCCACAGAGGGACAGAGGGCTGCAGCAGCCAGGCCAGCCCCAGGCAGCCTCAGCTCTGTTTCCAGGGAAGCATTTCCGAGAGGTTTTTCCGGGAGGATCCCAAAGCCTAGGCACGAGTCCCCTCTAGTGGCTCCACAGCAGCCAGGCCTGGGAGCCAGGCTCCTCTCTGGGCTGCAGCTGCTCTTGTTCCCGCCCAGATGGGTGCCCAGCAGTGCCCAGGCTGCAGCTCAGCACCACACAGGCACACCACGTCCCCCCTGAACACCAGCTGTGACCATCAAAGGAGGCAAGGGGGATAACTGCAAGGTGGATAACTACAGGATCACAGGGTGGTAGGGGGTGGAAGGGACCTCTGGGGCTCACCAACCCCCTGCCAGAGCAGGGTCACCCAGGGCAGGGCAGCCAGGGGGGTTGGACAGTCTCCAGAGAAGGAGACTCCAGAACCTTTCTGGGCAGCCTGCTCCAGGCTCTGCCACCCTCAAAGTAGAGAATTTCCTCCTCATGGAGCTTCCTAGGGTCAAGGTTATGCCCAGAACCTCTTGTCCTGTCACTGGGCACCACTGAGCAGAGCCTGGCCCCATCCTCCTGAGAGCCACCTCTGAGATATTTGCAGGCAGTGATGAGATCCTTCCTCAGCCTCCTCCTCTCCAGGCTCTCCAGCCCCAGCTCTCAGCCCCTCCTCACATGAGAGCTGTTCCAGGTCCTCATCACCTGCACTGGACTCCCTTCAGTCTCTGTCCTTCTTGAGCTGGGGAGCCCAGAACTGGACACAGGGCTCAGTGTGAGACCTCACCAGCTCAGGGCAGAGAGGCAGCTCTGAAGCAGCTCTGGACCCTGTGACCAGAGCAGAGGATGCACAGAGCCTAGGAAGAGCCAGCAGAGCCCTGTGGGAGTTTCCCCCCTCACCTTCAGCAGTAAGTGAATCCTCTGCCCTGCCGCTCTGACCAGGCTGTAGTGTCTCTCCAGCTGGCCCTGGCAGTCCTCAAGGCTCAGCAGGGACTCCTTCTTAGGGTCTTTCCTCTCAAGGATGGGGGCCACCCACGACCGCACCATGGTCTGGATCTCCTCCACATTGTCTCTGGCTCTCTGTGTCCTCTGCTCAAGGTCCTGGATAGCATCCACCACCCTGGAGATGTGATCCCAGACCCCTGGTGGGAAATACAATACCATACAATACAACACAATACAATACAATACAATACACCAGGTTGGAAGAGACCTTCAAGATCATCACGTCCAACCCATCAACCAATCCAACCCACCGAAACACAATACAATACAACACAACACAACACAATACAATACAATACAGTACAATACAACCCACCTAAACAACTAAACAACTAACCCGTGGCACCAAGCACCCCATCAAGCCTCTTCCTGAACACCTCCAGTGAAGTGACTCCACCACCTCCACGGGCAGACCATCCCAATGGCATCACTCTCTCTGTATAGAACTTCTTCCTAACATCCACCTAAACCTGCCCTGGCGCAGCCTGAGACTGTCCTCTTGTTCTGGTACTGGCTGCCTGGGAGAAGAGACCAACCCCCACCTGGCTACAACCTCCCTTCAGGTAGTTGTAGAGAGCAAGAGGTCATCCCTCAGTCTCCTCCTCTCCAGGCTAAGCAACCCCAGCTCCCTCAGCCTCTCCTCACAGGGCTGTGTTCCAAACCCCTCACCAACCTTGTTGCCCTTCTCTGGACACGCTCCAGCAAGACAACCTCCTCCTAAACTGAGGGGCCCAGACTGGACACAGGACTCAAGGTGTGCCTAACCAGTGCAGTGTCCAGGGGCAGAAATGAGCTCCCTGCTCCTGCTGGCCACACTGCTCCTGATACAGGCCAGGATGCCATTGGCCTTCTTGGCTGCCTGGGCACACTGCAGGCTCGTGTTCAGCCTACAATCAACCAGCACCCCCAGGTCCCTCTCTGCCTGGCTGCTTTCCAGCCACTCTGACCCCAGCCTGTAGCACTGCCTGGGGTTGTTGAAACAATGGAGTCCTCCTTTTCAGAGCTGCTGGGCCAGGCTCCTGCACAGCCTCCCGGAGACCCTGTGGCCTCAGGTACTTCTCACCCACCAGCGACACAAGAGACACCACCGCGACCAACAGAGCCACTTCCAGCTCCCTCCTGCCCAGCCTGAAGGCCTTCTGTCTCCTGCTCCTGCAGACCCCCCTCTGGCTGCCTGCTCAGTGGCATGCCCACAGGGCAGCCTCTGCTCCCCAAAGCCTGGAGGGGGCAGGACCCTGTGACACCCCAGCCCAGCAGTGGAGCATGGAAAGGGGCAGGCAAGCTGGGGGCAGGCAAGCTGGGGGCAGGCAAGCTGGGGCTGCCCTTCACTGGCTCACAGAATGTGAGGCGTTGGGAGGGACCTCTGGAGATCTTCCAGTCCCAGCCCCCTGCCAGAGCAGGAGCATAGAACCCAGCACAGGTCACACAGAACACATCCAGACAGGACTGGGAAGCCTCCACAACCTCTCTGGGCAGCCTGCTCCAGGGCTCTGGGAGCCCCACAGGGAAGCAGTTCCTCCTCATGCTGAGGTGGAACCTCCTGTGCTGTGGTTTCTATCCACTGCCCTTCATCTCCCCAGTGCTGGCTCTGCTGGCAGCTGCAGCTGGGCTCTGCTGAGCTCCAAGTGTGTGTGGCCCTTGCCCCAGCTCAGAGCTGCTCACCCTCCATCTTCCAGTTCAGGCTTTCTTCTGCTTCTTTCAGCTTCAAGTCAATGTCCTGCAGCTGCCCCTGGATGAGAGGGTATTCCACCTCCAGCACTGTCTTCAGGACCTTGTTGTAGCTGCTCACCATCAGCTCCAGCTTGGCCACCAGCTCCCGGTAGGACTCCTTGCAGGAGTAGATGTCTGCTGCAGCAGGAGGGATGGCTCCCAGCTGGCTCCCAGACAGGTATCTCACCTCCCTCAGCACTGAGACCAGCTGTGGGGACAAGGCAGAGAGCTCAGCACAGGACAATCCTCCCCACTCACCTGGCAGAGCCTCTCCAGGCAGCTCAGAGCTGCTGAGGGCTCCCTGCTGCCTCAGTCACGAAGCTGCATGCTCTGAAGAGGGCCTGGACACCTCCTGGACCACACCACCCATCCCCCATTGCTCTTTGCCTCTGGTTTTCTTCCCTACCAAAGCCAAGACAGCTCTGTTAACTCCCCAGCCAGCAAACTGTGCAGCCCTTAAAAGCCCTGATGATGAGCTCTGGTCCTCTCACTGTGCTCAGAAGAGTCTTTCAGCAAGGAGGTGTCTGCAGCAGAGCTCAGCAGCTCCCTGCTCAGAGGGCTCCAGGTCTGCTGCTGGGCTGGGTGTGGAAAGTAAAACCAACCATGGCTCAAATCCTCCTGTGGCCAACTTCCACCAAAGACTTCTGCTGGAGCCTTGTCCCAGCCCAACCAACAGCACTCAGTGCAGGGCTGAGCTGTGATGGGAATGGACTGAGTGGGGTTATTGAATCAGGATGAGGGAGGTGGAGGGACAGTGCTGGGGCCAGGCTGGAGGGGACAGAGAAAAGATCTCAAATCTACTGTAAGCCTCCTGGGCCACAGGAAGGGAAATTCAAAGCCACAATGTTGGAGGAACAAACCAGAGCTCTCCTGGGCCTTTTCTACCCTTCCAGGAAGCTCAAACTTAGCTACATAAAACATGAAGCCACCTCTGAAGATCCTGGAGTCACACAGTGGCTTGGAAGGGACCTCAGAGATCATCCAGCTCCAGCCCCCTGCCCTGGGCAGGGACACCTCCCCCCAGCACAGGCTGCTCAAGGCCTCATCCAGCCTGGCCTGGAACACCCCCAGGCAGGGCACAGCCACAGCCTCCCTGGGCAGCCTGTGCCAGGCTCTCCCCACCCTCACTGCCAACAATTTCTTCCTCCTCTCCACTCTCACTCTCCCCTCTCCCAGCTCAAAGCCATTGTTCCTCATCCTGGCACTCCCAGCCCTTGTCCCAAGTCCCTCCCCAGCTCTCCTGGAGCCCTTCAGGTCCTGCAAGGCTGCTCTGAGGTCTCCCTGCAGCCTTCTCTTCTGCAGGCTGCACAGCCCCAACTCTGCCAGCCTGTCCCTGTGGATGATGCCCAACACTCCCCACACCACCACCACACCTGCTCTGACACCAGTTCCACCTCTGGCTCCTCAGGCACTTTCTGCCACTGCCTTGGACAGGAATTGGCTCTGCTGGGGCTGCACTCCTGGTGTTGTATCAGGAGACAAAGCCCCCAGAGGGGATGGCAGAGTGGCATTGCCTATCACAGAAGGGGTTCCCTGGGGCCAGCACAGATCCAGCAGCAGCCCCAGCAGAGCTCTGGGCACTGGGCACAGCTCAGAGCCCTGCCTCAGGCAGGGAGGCTGCAAGGGTCTCACCTGGGGGTCAAAATTCACTGCCAGCAGTTTGGTGCCTGGGTCCCTGCGGAGGAGAGGCTGAGTGAGGTTGTACTGCGACTTCTCAGAGACCGTCTGGCACCAGTTCATGAAGAGCTTTTCCTGATACCTGCCAGAAATAAGACACAGCCATGGAGCTGCAAGGCAGCAGCCCAAGGCACAGAGCCAAGTGAGAGCCAAGGCCATTGCTGGGGGCTGGGGACCATGAACCCCCATGGAGCACATCTCCACACACAGCATGGCTTCAGAGCCAGCCCCGCAAAACATTCAGCCGCTCCAAAACCAGGGGCAGCACCAAGCCAGGAGGGCAAATCTCCCTCAGCAGCATCTCTGGCAGAGGCTTTAGGTTTGGAACCAGCCTGGCAGGAGCATCCAGCCTAAAGGAATGGAGAAGCAGTCACTGGGCACTCCCCAGTGTCTGAGCAGGACAGGAGCCTCGGCCAGAGCAGACACCAGGGGCGGATGCAGTTGCCCTCACCCCTCACACACAGGGACTGCAGGGAGCCCAACAGCCCCAGGGAAATGCAGCTCTTGAAGAGCTCAGTGACACCACTGGGGATGGAAGCAGAGGGCTGAAGAGGGCTCTGGGATGTCTGGCACAGGTTGCCCAGGGAGGCTGTGGCTGTGCCCTGCCTGGAGGTGTTCCAGGCCAGGCTGGATGAGGCCTTGAGCAGCTGTGCTGGTGGGAGGTGTCCCTGCCCAGGGCAGGGGCTGGAGCTGGGTGGTCTCTAAGGTTCCTTCCAACCCAACCCATGCTGTGGCTGTGTGACCCTCACACACCATGGGCAGTCCCAAGCACCCCAGCAACAAAGCCTCTGCGCCATGCTGCCACCGGAGCACCCTGGGCCACCCACCCGGAAGGCAGCACCCTGCCGCAGTCACCGCCGCTGACGTGAGGCTGCAGCCCTGCAGCTCCCCTGCTGGTTGGTCCCTTCCGAAAGGCTGCTCCACAGGTGCAGTCATCAGGAACAGGGCTCCCTCCGGAGCCCTGCAGCACCCAGCTCAGCCCCAGGCTCTGCTGATGGAGAGCAGGCCCTGAAGAGACATCTCAGAGGGGTCTCCTCCCAAGAGAAAGCCCAGAGCAAGCAGCTCAGATTTCACAGGGGCAATGAAGCCCACTCCAAACTGTGCCTCAGAGGCAGGCCAGCTCCTGGGAACACCCTGGGGGCTGGGCACGAGGGCACTGAGGCTTCTGCTCAGCCCTGGCTTTCTACCAGGGCAGCTTCTGCACCCCACAGAGCAGCTGCAGCTCACAGAACCCCTGCAGGGCTTGGTCCAGCACCTCTGCCAGCGTGCACAGCCCTTGCCCCTCCCCTTTCAGGGCATCCCAGAAAGACCATGGCATGAAGCATCAGGCCTCCTCTTCTCATCAGGAAACTGCCTCTGGCTTAGAAAGAGACATTGGAGGCCCTGGGCTGGCAAAGGTGCTGGCAGGTGGCACTGAGGAGGACACTTACAGCCTTGCCTGAGCCACCACCTACCTGTCGAGCAGCTGGATCAGACCTTCATACTTCTCTACCACCCTTCGTGCTTCAGCAGGGTCCAGGCAGCTGCTGGCACAACAGACAAGGTCAGCATTCTGCTCGGCCCTCTGAGGCTGCATTCACCCTTCCAGCAACAAGCAGCACAGCAGGAGGGCTCTGACTGGGGACCCCACCCCCTCCCATCTACCTCAGATCATGTTGCTGTTCCCAGGCTACCCAAGCTGGGACCCAGGCTCCCCACTGTGCCCCTTCTCAGGTGTCTGCATGGCAACCTGCAAACAGCAACCAGGTCCTGGGGTGCAGGAAGGGCTGAGTGCTGCTGGGGCCTCCCCAGCACACTGACTGGTCCCAGCTTCACACACAGAGCCTGGCAACCCCAGCTCAGCAGCCAGCACTGCTCAGAGCAGAGAGGCTCAGAAGGAAGCAGCACTTGGCTCCTGCAGGAACAGCCACTTGTGACACTTCCAACTGCAGCAGGTTGCTCAGGGCCCCATCCAGCCTGGTCTTGAATGTCTCCAGGGACAGAGCCTCCACCACCTCCCTGGGCAGCTGGTGCCAGTGTCTCACCACCTTCCTTGTGCAGAACTCTCTCCTGATGTCCAACCTAACTCTGCCCTGCTCCAGTTTCAAACCAGTGCCTGTGCTCCTAACCCCACAGCCCTTCTGAACAGTCCCTGCCCAGCCTTCCTCTAGGTCCCCCTCAGGTACTGGCAGGCTGCTCTGAGGTCTCCCTGGAGCCTTCTCTTCTCCAGGCTGAACAGCCCCAACTCTCCCAACCCATCCCCAGGTGCTCCAACACTATGAACATCTTTGTGGACTTCTCTGGAGCCTCTCCAGCAGCTCCAGGTCCTTCCTGTGCTGGGGGCTGCATATCTGGCCCCAGCCCTGCAGGGGAGGTCTCCCCAGAGCAGAGCAGAGGGCAGGATCCTCTCTCTCCAGCTCTGGCCACCCTGCTTTGTATGCAGCCCAGGCTGCCCTTGGCCTCCTGTGCTGCCAGTGCCCATTGCTGGCTCCTGCCCAGCTCCTCCCCCACCAGCACCCCCAGGGCTTTCTCTGCAGGGCTGCTCTCAGTCTTCTCAGCCCCAGGCTGGATATCAAGGATTGCCCTGACCCAGGTGCAGAACCTTGCCCTTGGCCTTATTGAACCTCCTGAGATCCTCCTCAGGCCACCTCTGCAGCCTGTCCAGGCCCCTCTGGATGGCTCTGTCCCATCCCTCAGCCTTACCAAGGACACAACTCAGCTGGGTGCCAGCTGCAGGCTCACTGAGGCTGCCCCAGCCTCCTGCTATGGCATTGCTGAAGATCCTGAACAGCCCCGGTCCCATCAGAGCCCTGAGGGACACCGCTCGCCACCCATCTCCATCTGGCCCCTGCCCACTCCCCGGGCATGGCTTGAGCTGTGCCCATGGCTGCAGCTGAAGCCAGCAGGAAAGGCAGAGTGAGGGGAGCAGGGGCAGCCTGGCCAGCGGCAGGCAGCGGCAGGCACGCACCGCTGCGGCAGGCTCCTCAGGCGGCCCAGGGGCAGCTGGATCCTGGCTCGCAGCTCCTCAGCCCAGCACAGCGCTCCAGCCACTGGGGGCATGTTCCTGTGCACAGGGGCACGTCCTGGGGAGGCAGGGAGACAGCAGCTGAGTGAGAAATGCACTGGAGACCCCCCAGGTACACCCACAGAGACTCACCAGCACAGACCTGCTCTGGGTTCCTGCCTTGTTCAGAGAGGCACAGCATGGGTTGGGTTGGAAGGGACCTGAAAGCTCAGCCAGCTCCAGCCCCCTGCCCTGGGCAGGGACACCTCCCACCAGCACAGGCTGCTCAGGGCCTCATCCAGCCTGGCCTGGAACACCTCCAGGCAGGGCACAGCCACTGCTTGGCTTTACAACATCACAAGGGAGCCCCAACAAATCCTCACTGGGGAGCACAGGAGCCAGGCTGCAAGTCCCATGGGGTGCTTGAGGCAGCACCAAGTGTGGAAAGAAGCCTCTGGCCTCAGGCTTGCCGGGGGAAGGCTCCACTGCCAGGCACACACCAGGGACAGTGGAAAAGGAGAATCCCCCAAAGAATTCCTGGCTTTGCTAAGGGCAGCAAAGTTGGGGAAGGGTCTGGAGAAGAGGGCTGGGGAGGAGCAGCTGAGGGAGCTGGGGGTGGTGAGCCTGGAGCAGAGGAGGCTGAGGGAGACCTCCTTGCTCTCTGCAGCTCCCTGAGAGGAGGCTGCAGCCAGGTGGGGGTTGGGCTCTGCTCCCATTGAACGAGTGACAGAAGGAGAGGAAATGGCCTCAAGCTGCAGCAGGGGAGAGTGTGCTGGGTCACAGCAGCCTGGGGGAGGGCTGGCAGAGCCCTGCTTCCGCAGGGGACAAAAGAAACCTGAGCCAGGGGAACAGAGCGGGACTTGGATGCCCCCTCCCAGCAGAAACAGGAGACCACTGCTGCCCTCTGCTCTCTGTCCCCTGCCTGCTCCAGAGGACCAAACAGCTGCTGCTGGCTCCTGGCTCTGCTGTGGCCAGCCCTGGCCTCTCCCTGCTGCATCCAGGCTTCTCTGAAGGGCTGAATCCACACACAGCCAGGGGGGTCCAAGGCCATCCAGGCTTGGCTCTGGATATCCTCCCATTTATCCTTATCCCTCACCCTTGTAGCCCCTCCCTGTTGCTGCTGGATGTATTTGTTGTTAACAATTTTACCTCTCCAAACCAACTCCAGACTGTTTTCTTTTTGTGTAGCTTCACCTCCATCCCTTTTCCCTAACCCTTCTTTTTCCCTCTCCCTTTCCTTAGCAGGGAAGGGGTTGGGGGGAGGAATTCTCAGTTTGCCAGCATTTGAGCTCTTAAACTCCAGTGAAGGCTCAAACTACCACAGAGGATTAGGTTGGAGAGGAGGAAAAATGTCTTTGGTGCCAGAGTGGTCAGGGGCTGGCAGAGGCTGCCCAGGGAGGTGGTGGAGTCCCCATGCCTGGAGGTGTTGCAGCAAGCTGTGGCCATGGCTCCTGGGGCCGTGGTTTGGGGGCCATGCTGGGGCTGGGCTGGTGTTGGACTGGGTGAGCTCAGAGGCCTTTTCCAACCCAAACAACTCCATGATTCTACTCAGAGCAGACTTTGCCAAGGTGTTTCTGTCCCCACCAGGAGCTGTAGAGGCTGAAACCATTCAGGGTTTGGGAAGTTTGGGTTTCCTTAGAAAAAAGGCAAATTGTTTCCTGCCCCCAAATTCCTGCAGAGAGCTCCCTGCCCAGTGAGGTCAGTGGGCACAGGCTGCTCACCCAGCTCCAGCTCTGCCTTCATGTGCCTGGAGTAGAGCAGGCGAGCGTGGTCCAGGGCGCTGCTGACCCTGTGGAGCAGCACAGAGTAGCTGTCAGCAGCACCTGCAGCAATCACCGGGCGCTCCAGCAGGCTGCCAAACATCTCCAGCACCTGGGGGGGAGCAGGCAGGGAAAGAACAGGGGGAAAAATCATAACCCAAGGTCACAGAAGGTCTTTCCTCTCTGCTCTGTAGTAGTAAGGCACCTTCTGGAGCCCTGGGTCCAGTTCAGGGCTGCCCACTTCCAGAGGGACAGGGAACTGCTGGAGAGAGTCTGAGAGCTGCTGAGGGGCCTGGAGCAGCTCTGGGGGCAGCAAAGGCTGAGAGCCCTGGGGCTGAGAGCCTGCAGGAGAGCCCCTCCCCAGCTTTCCCTTCAGGTACTGGTGCAATGCTCACCCAGGCAGCCCACTGGTGCCTTCACTTCCCTCCTACAAAAGGGCAAGGGCACAAGAGACAAACCTTGAAGGTGTGCTCCAGGTCTGAGGCGTCGTCGAAAGCCTGGAGGAAGACAGTGCCCAGGCGCCCCTCAATGTCTGCTGCCTTCTGCTGGAAGGCAAAGGTGTCCTGCTCGAAGTCCTGTGGGAGGGCAAGGCAGGGAGTTGGGAGGCTCAGAGCAGGGACCTCCAGCCTCCTCAGCCAGAGGTCACTCCGCTCAGTCACCAGGAAGGTTGGCCAGAGGAGAGGCCAACGTCAGCGGCTGCAGTAGGGCAAAGCCTCACAGAGCCTGAGGACATTGCTGCACGATCCCAGAGCCAAGACCCTGCCCCTCCTGGGGGGCTGGGCATGAGCTGGAGGGATGTGGGGCAACAGCAAAGGCAGTTTGGGAACACCACCACAGATTGTCCCAAGAGGTTGTGGAGGAGGTTGCAGTACCTGAAGGGCTCCAGGAGAGCTGGGGAGGGACTCTGGACAAGGGCTGGGAGTGCCAGGGTGAGGAACAATGACTTTGAGCTGGGAGAGGGGAGGCTGAGAGTGGAGAGGAGGAAGAAATTGTTGTGAGTGAGGGTGGGGAGAGCCTGGCCCAGGCTGCCCAGGGAGGCTGTGGCTGTGCCCTGCCTGGAGGGGTTCCAGGCCAGGCTGGATGAGGCCTTGAGCCCCCATGGCAGGGGGCTGGAGCTGGATGAGCTTTGAGGTCCCTTCCAGCCCAAACAACTCTGAAGCTATGGAGTCTCCACCCTTGGCCACAGCCCTGCTCCAGCTGAGGTGTTCTGGGTGCCCTCCAGAGGTCCTTTCCCACCCCACCAGTTGTGTTTCTATCGATTCCTCTGGCTTCTGGCACTGCTTTTCCTGCCCCAGCTGCAGCAGATCCCTTGAAGCTCAAATGTAAAACCTTGGTTTGCTTTCCTGCAGCTCAAAGAGCCCAAATCCAAGCCTGAAGCTGACACAGGTTCAGTGCTTCTGTGCTTCTTGGTCACAGCCACCCCACCAGGGCCACGTGTCCCTGCCATGAGTCCCTGCCATGAGTCCAGTGCACTGCTGAGCTGCTGCCTGAGCCACAGACCAGCTCTGGCTGGGAGCAGAGGGCACAGAACTCAAGCACTCGCGACTCAGAGCCTCACCAAAGGCCATGGGGGCACTGAGCCCAAGCCAGCTCCTGGCAGGGACACTGCACTGCTGCTCGGCGCCCGCCCGCCGGGAGCAGGGGCACGGAGCAAGCAGCGGTCCAGCCCTACCAGCCCCTGCAGACAGGCCCTGGGAAGCACAGCACAAAGAGCAGAGCCAGCACCACGGCGGGCAGGGCTCAGCACCACGGCGGGCAGGGCTCAGCACCACGGCGGGCAGGACTCAGCACCACGGCGGGCAGGGCTCAGCACCACGGCGGGCAGGGCTCAGCACCACGGCGGGCAGGACTCACCAACTGTGCCCCACGCCCAGATCTGTATCCCACTCCCCACTCCTGTGTCTCACGGCCAGATCTGTGTCCCACTGCAAGCTCTGTGTCACACTCCACAGCCCTGTGTCTCACTGCCACCTCTGTGTCCCACTGCCACCTCTGTGTCTCACTGCCAGATCTGTGTCTCACTGCCACCTCTGTGTCCCACTGCCACCTCTGTGTCTCACTGCCAGCTCTGTGTCTCACTGCCACCTCTGTGTCCCACTGCCAGTCCTGTGTCTCACTGCCAACTCTGTGTCTCACTGCCACATCTTTGTCCCACTGCCACCTCTGTTTCCCACTGCCACCTCTGTGTCTCATTGCCAGCTCTGTATCCCACTGCCACCTCTGTGTCTCACTGCCACCTCTGTGTCCCACTGCCACCTCTGTGTCTCACTGCCACCTCTGTGTCGCACTGCCACCTCTGTGTCCCACTGCCAGTCCTGTGCCTCACTGCCAGTCCTGTGTCCCACTGCCACCTCTGTGTCTCACTGCCACCTCTGTGTCTCACTGCCAGTGCTGAGTCTCACTGCCAGTCCTGTGTCTCACTGCCACCTCTGTGTCCCACTGCCAGTCCTGTGTCTCACTGCCACCTCTGTGTCTCACTGCCACCTCTGTGTCTCACTGCCAGCTCTGTGTCCCACTGCCACCTCTGTGTCTCACTGCCAGTCCTGTGTCTCACTGCCACCTCTGTGTCTCACTGCCAGTCCTCTGTCTCACTGCCACCTCTGTGTCTCACTGCCAGTCCTGTGTCTCACTGCCACCTCTGTGTCCCACTGCCACCTCTGTGTCTCACTGCCACCTCTGTGTCCCACTGCCACCTCTGTGTCTCACTGCCACCTCTGTGTCTCACTGCCACCTCTGTGTCCCACTGCCAGTCCTGTGTCCCACTGCCACCTCTGTGTCCCACTGCAGTCCTGTGTCTCACTGCCACCTCTGTGTCTCACTGCCACCTCTGTGTCTCACTGCCAGTCCTGTGTCTCACTGCCACCTCTGTGTCTCACTGCCACCTCTGTGTCTCACTGCCAGTCCTGTGTCTCACTGCCAGCTCTGTGTCTCACTGCCAGCTCTGTGTCCACTGCCACCTCTGTGTCTCACTGCCACCTCTGTGTCTCACTGCCAGTCCTGTGTCTCACTGCCAACTCTGTGTCTCACTGCCAGTCCTGTGTCTCACTGCCAGCTCTGTGTCTCACTGCCACCTCTGTGTCCCATTGCCACCTCTGTGTCTCACTGCCAGCTCTGTGTCTCACTGCCAGTCCTGTGTCCCACTGCCACCTCTGTGTCTCACTGCCAGTCCTGTGTCTCACTGCTACCTCTGTGTCTCACTGCCAGTCCTGTGTCTCACTGCCAGCTCTGTGTCTCACTGCCAGCTCTGTGTCCCACTGCCACCTCTGTGTCTCACTGCCACCTCTGTGTCTCACTGCCACCTCTGTGTCTCACTGCCACCTCTGTGTCTCACTGCCACCTCTGTGTCTCACTGCCAGTCCTGTGTCTCACTGCCACCTCTGTGTCTCACTGCCAGCTCTGTGTCCCACTGCCACCTCTGTGTCTCACTGCCACCTCTGTGTCCCACTGCCAGTTCTGTGTCCCACTGCCACCTCTGTGTCCCACTGCCACCTCTGTGTCTCACTGCCAGCTCTGTGTCCCACTGCCACCTCTGTGTCCCACTGCCACCTCTGTGTCTCACTGCCACCTCTGTGTCTCACTGCCAGTCCTGTGTCTCACTGCCACCTCTGTGTCCCACTGCCACCTCTGTGTCTCACTGCCAGTCCTGTGTCTCACTGCCAGTCCTGTGTCTCACTGCCACCTCTGTGTCTCACTGCCAGCTCTGTGTCCCACTGCCACCTCTGTGTCTCACTGCCACCTCTGTGTCTCACTGATAGTCCTGTGTCTCACTGCCACCTCTGTGTCTCACTGCCAGTCCTGTGTCTCACTGCCAGTCAAGTGTCTCACTGCCAGCCCTGTGCCTCACTGCCAGTCCTGTGTCTCACTGCTACCTCTGTGTCTCACTGCCACCTCTGTGTCCCACTGCCACCTCTGTGTCTCACTGCCAGTCCTGTGTCTCACTGCCACCTCTGTGTCTCACTGCCACCTCTGTGTCCCACTGCCACCTCTGTGTCTCACTGCCAGTCCTGTGTCTCACTGCCACCTCTGTGTCCCACTGCCACCTCTGTGTCCCACTGCCAGTCCTGTGTCTCACTGCCACCTCTGTGTCCCACTGCCACCTCTGTGTCCCACTGCCACCTGTGTGTCACTGCCACCACTGTGTCCCACTGCCACCTCTGTGTCTCACTGCCAGCTCTGTGTCTCACTGCCAGCTCTGTGTCTCACTGCCACCTCTGTGTCTCACTGCCAGTCCTGTGTCTCACTGCCACCTCTGTGTCTCACTGCCACCTCTGTGTCTCACTGCCACCTCTGTGTCCCACTGCCACCTCTGTGTCTCACTGCCAGTCCTGTGTCTCACTGCCAGCTCTCTGTCTCACTGCCACCTCTGTGTCCCACTGCCACCTCTGGGTCTCACTGCCACCTCTGTGTCTCACTGCCACCTCTGTGTCTCACTGTCAGTCCTGTGTCTCACTGCCAGCTCTGTGTCTCACTGCCACCTCTGTGTCCCACTGCCACCTCTGTGTCTCACTGCCAGCTCTGTGTCCCACTGCCACCTCTGTGTCTCACTGCCAGTCCTGTGTCTCACTGCCAGCTCTGTGTCTCACTGCCACCTCTGTGTCTCACTGCCACCTCTGTGTCTCACTGCCACCTCTGTGTCCCACTGCCACCTCTGTGTCTCACTGTCAGTCCTGTGTCTCACTGCCAGCTCTCTGTCTCACTGCCACCTCTGTGTCCCACTGCAACCTCTGTGTCTCACTGCCACCTCTGTGTCCCACTGCCACCTCTGTGTCTCACTGCCAGTCCTGTGTCTCACTGCCACCTCTGTGTCCCACTGCAACTCTGTGTATCACTGCCAGTCCTGTGTCTCACTGCCACCTCTGTGTCCCACTGCCACCTCTGTGTCTCACTGCCAGTCCTGTGTCTCACTGCCACCTCTGTGTCTCACTGCCAGTCCTGTGTCTCACTGCCACCTCTGTGTCCCACTGCCACCTCTGTGTCTCACTGCCACCTCTGTGTCTCACTGCCAGTCCTGTGTCTCACTGCCACCTCTGTGTCTCACTGCCACCTCTGTGTCTCACTGCCACCTCTGTGTCCCACTGCCACCTCTGTGTCTCACTGCCACCTCTGTGTCTCACTGCCACCTCTGTGTCTCACTGCCAGCTCTGTGTCTCACTGCCACCTCTGTGTCTCACTGCCACCTCTGTGTCTCACTGCCAGTCCTGTGTCTCACTGCCAGTCCTGTGTCTCACTGCCACCTCTGTGTCCCACTGCCAGCTCTGTGTCTCACTGCCAGTCCTGTGTCTCACTGCCACCTCTCTGTCCCACTGCCACCTCTCTGTCCCACTGCAGTCCTGTGTCTCACTGCCACCTCTGTGTCCCACTGCAGTCCTGTGTCTCACTGCCACCTCTGTGTCTCACTGCCACCTCTGTGTCTCACTGCCACCTCTGTGTCTCACTGCCAGTCCTGTGTCTCACTGCCACCTCTGTGTCCCACTGCAGTCCTGTGTCTCACTGCCAGTCCTGTGTCTCACTGCCACCTCTGTGTCTCACTGCCACCTCTGTGTCCCACTGCCACCTCTGTGTCTCACTGCCACATCTGTGTCTCACTGCCAGTCCTCTGTCTCACTGCCACCTCTGTGTCTCACTGCCAGTCCTGTGTCCCACTGCCACCTCTGTGTCTCACTGCCAGTCCTGTCTCTCACTGCTACCTCTGTGTCTCACTGCCAGTCCTGTGTCTCACTGCCAGCTCTGTGTCTCACTGCCAGCTCTGTGTCCCACTGCCACCTCTGTGTCTCACTGCCAGCTCTGTGTCCCACTGCCACCTCTGTGTCTCACTGCCACCTCTGTGTCTCACTGCCAGTCCTGTGTCTCACTGCCAGTCCTGTGTCTCACTGCCACCTCTGTGTCCCACTGCCAGCTCTGTGTCTCACTGCCAGTCCTGTGTCTCACTGCCACCTCTCTGTCCCACTGCCACCTCTCTGTCCCACTGCAGTCCTGTGTCTCACTGCCACCTCTGTGTCCCACTGCAGTCCTGTGTCTCACTGCCACCTCTGTGTCTCACTGCCACCTCTGTGTCTCACTGCCAGTCCTGTGTCCCACTGCCACCTCTGTGTCCCACTGCAGTCCTGTGTCTCACTGCCAGTCTGTGTCTCACTGCCACCTCTGTGTCTCACTGCCACCTCTGTGTCCCACTGCCACCTCTGTGTCTCACTGCCACATCTGTGTCTCACTGCCAGTCCTCTGTCTCACTGCCACCTCTGTGTCTCACTGCCAGTCCTGTGTCTCACTGCCACCTCTGTGTCCCACTGCCACCTCTGTGTCTCACTGCCACATCTGTGTCCCACTGCCAGCTCTGTGTCTCACTGCCACCTCTGTGTCTCACTACCACCTCTTTGTCCCACTGCCAGTCCTGTGTCCCACTGCCACCTCTGTGTCCCACTGCAGTCCTCTGTCTCACTGCCACCTCTGTGTCTCACTGCCACCTCTGTGTCTCACTGCCAGTCCTGTGTCTCACTGCCAGCTCTGTGTCTCACTGCCAGCTCTGTGTCCCACTGCCACCTCTGTGTCTCACTGCCACCTCTGTGTCTCACTGCCAGTCCTGTGTCTCACTGCCAACTCTGTGTCTCACTGCCAGTCCTGTGTCTCACTGCCAGCTCTGTGTCTCACTGCCACCTCTGTGTCCCATTGCCACCTCTGTGTCTCACTGCCAGCTCTGTGTCTCACTGCCAGTCCTGTGTCCCACTGCCACCTCTGTGTCTCACTGCCAGTCCTGTCTCTCACTGCTACCTCTGTGTCTCACTGCCAGTCCTGTGTCTCACTGCCAGCTCTGTGTCTCACTGCCAGCTCTGTGTCCCACTGCCACCTCTGTGTCTCACTGCCAGCTCTGTGTCCCACTGCCACCTCTGTGTCTCACTGCCACCTCTGTGTCTCACTGCCAGTCCTGTGTCTCACTGCCACCTCTGTGTCTCACTGCCAGTCCTGTGTCTCACTGCCAGCTCTGTGTCTCACTGCCACCTCTGTGTCTCACTGCCACCTCTGTGTCTCACTGCCAGTCCTGTGTCTCACTGCCAGCTCTGTGTCTCACTGCCACCTCTGTGTCCCACTGCCACCTCTGTGTCTCACTGCCAGCTCTGTGTCTCACTGCCAGTCCTGTGTCCCACTGCCACCTCTGTGTCTCACTGCCAGCTCTGTGTCTCACTGCCAGTCCTGTGTCCCACTGCCACCTCTGTGTCTCACTGCCAGTCCTGTGTCTCACTGCCAGCTCTGTGTCCCACTGCCAGCTCTGTGTCCCACTGCCACCTCTGTGTCTCACTGCCAGCTCTGTGTCCCACTGCCAGCTCTGTGTCTCACTGCCACCTCTGTGTCTCACTACAACTTCTGTGTCTCACTGCCACCTCTGTGTCTCACTGCCAGTCCTGTGTCTCACTGCCACCTCTGTGTCTCACTGCCAGCTCTGTGTCCCACTGCCACCTCTGTGTCTCACTGCCAATTCTGTGTCTCACTGCCAGTCCTGTGTCTCACTCCCAGTCCTGTGTCTCACTGCCAGCTCTGTGTCTCACTGCCAGTCCTGTGTCTCACTGCCACCTCTCTGTCTCACTGCTAGTCCTGTGTCTCACTGCCACCTCTGTGTCTCACTGCCAGTCCTGTGTCTCACTGCCAGCTCTGTGTCCCACTGCCAGCTCTGTGTCCCACTGCCACCTCTGTGTCTCACTGCCAGCTCTGTGTCCCACTGCCAGCTCTGTGTCTCACTGCCAGCTCTGTGTCCCACTGCCACCTCTGTGTCTCACTGCCAGCTCTGTGTCCCACTGCCACCTCTGTGTCTCACTACAACTTCTGTGTCTCACTGCCACCTCTGTGTCTCACTGCCAGTCCTGTGTCTCACTGCCAGCTCTGTGTCTCACTGCCACCTCTGTGTCTCACTACAACTTCTGTGTCTCACTGCCAGCTCTGTGTCCCACTGCCACCTCTGTGTCTCACTGCCAATTCTGTGTCTCACAGCCAATTCTGTGTCTCACTGCCAGTCCTGTGTCTCACTCCCAGTCCTGTGTCTCACTGCCAGCTCTGTGTCTCACTGCCAGTCCTGTGTCTCACTGCCACCTCTGTGTCTCAATGCCACCTCTGTGTCTCACTGCCACCACTGTGTCTCACTGCCACCTCTGTGTCTCACTGCCACCTCTGTGTCTCACTGCCAACTCTGTGTCTCACTGCCAGTCCTGTGTCTCACTGCCAGTCCTGTGTCTCACTGCCACCTCTGTGTCTCACTGCCACCTCTGTGTCCCACTGCCACCTCTGTGTCCCACTGCCACCTCTGTGTCTCACTGCCAGTCCCTGTGTCTCACTGCCACCTCTGTGTCTCACTGCCAGTCCTGTGTCTCACTGCCTCCTCTGTGTCTCACTGCCACCTCTGTGTCTCACTGCCACCACTGTGTCCCACTGCCACCTCTGTGTCTCACTGCCAACTCTGTGTCCCACTGCCAACTCTGTGTCTCACTGCCCCCTCTGTGTCTCACTGCCACCTCTGTGTCTCACTGCCAGTCCTGTGTCTCACTGCCAGCTCTGTGTCTCACTGCCACCTCTGTGTCTCACTGCCACCACTGTGTCCCACTGCCACCTCTTTGTCCCACTGCCAGCTCTGTGTCTCACGGCCCCCTCTGTGTCTCACTGCCACCACTGTGTCCCACTGCCACCACTGTGTCCCACTGCCAGCTCTGTGTCTCACTGCCAGTCCTGTGTCTCACTGCCAGCTCTGTGTCTCACTGCCAGTCCTGTGTCTCACTGCCCCCTCTGTGTCTCACTGCCAGTCCTGTGTCTCACTGCCACCTCTGTGTCTCACTGCCACCTCTGTGTCCCACTGCCACCTCTGTGTCTCACTGCCAGTCCTGTGTCTCACTGCCACCTCTGTGTCTCACTGCCACCTCTGTGTCCCACTGCCACCTCTGTGTCTCACTGCCACCTCTGTGTCCCACTGCCAGTCCTGTGTCTCACTGCCACCTCTGTGTCTCACTGCCACCTCTGTGTCTCACTGCCACCTCTGTGTCTCACTGCCAGTCCTGTGCCTCACTGCCAGTACTGTGTCTCACTGCCACCTCTGTGTCCCACTGCCACCTCTGTGTCCCACTGCCACCTCTGTGTCTCACTGCCACCTCTGTGTCTCACTGCCACCTCTGTGTCCCACTGCCACCTCTGTGTCTCACTGCCACCTCTGTGTCCCACTGCCACCTCTGTGTCTCACTGCCACCTCTGTGTCCACTGCCACCTCTGTGTCTCACTGCCACCTCTGTGTCTCACTGCAGGTCTGTGTATCACTGCCACCTCTGTGTCTCACTGCCACCTCTGTGTCTCACTACCAACTCTGTGTCTCACTGCCAGCCCTGTGTCTCACTGCCACCCCTGTGTCTCACTGCCACCTCTGTGTCTCACTGCCACCTCTGAGTCTCACTGCCACCTCTGTGTCCCACTGCCACCTCTGTGTCTCACTGCCACCTCTGTGTCCCACTGCCAGTCCTGTGTCTCACTGCCACCTCTATGTGTCACTGCCACCTCTGTGTCTCACTGCCATCTCTGTGTCCCACTGCCACCTCTGTGTCTCACTGCCTCCTCTTTGTCCCACTGCCCCCTCTGTGTCCCACTGCCTGTCCTGTGTCCCACTGCCACCTCTGTGTCCCACTGCCAGTCCTGTGTCTCACTGCCACCTCTGTGTCCCACTGCAAGTCCTGTGTCTCACTGCCACCTCTGTGTCTCACTGCCACTCCTGTGACCCACTGCCACCTCTGTGTCTCACTGCCACCTCTGTGTCTCACTGCCACCTCTGTGTCCCACTGCCACCTCTGTGTCTCACTGCCATTCCTGTGTCCCACTGCCAGCTCTGTGTCCCACTGCCACCTCTGTGTCCCATTGCCACCTCTGTGTCCCACTGCAAGTCCTGTGTCTCACTGCCACCTCTGTGTCTCACTGCCACCTCTGTGTCCCACTGCCACCTCTGTGTCCCACTGCCAGTCCTGTGTCTCACTGCCACCTCTGTGTCCCACTGCCACCTCTGTGTCTCACTGCCACCTCTGTGTCTCACTGCCAGCCCTGTGTCCCACTGCCCCCTCTGTGTCCCACTGCCACCTCTGTGTCCCACTGCCACCTCTGTGTCTCACTGCCAGTCCTGTGTCTCACTGCCACCTCGGTGTCTCACTGCCACCTCTGTGTCCCACTGCCAGTCCTGTGTCTCACTGCCAGCCCTGTGTCTCACTGCCAGCCCTGTGTCTCACTTCCACCTCTGTGTCTCACTGCCAGTCCTGTGTCTCACTGCCACCTCTGTGTCTCACTGCCACCTCTGTGTCTCACTGCCAATCCTGTGTCTCACTGCCCCCTCTGTGCCCCCCTGCCATCCTGGCCACCCCTCAGCCCAGCACAGGAGGGAGCAGAGCAGGAGCCTGTTGGGGCAGGAGCTTCTCCCAGTTTGATCTCCCCCTTGGATGTTTGCCATGAGCAGCTGCCCCACCTGCAGTGCCCAGTTGGAGCTCCTCAGCATGGAGCCTCCCCATGGCCACCCAAGTGTGAGCTCTCCCTGCTCTGGGGGTGTGGAAAGACCTCCCCAGGAGCTGCTCAGCAGGCACAGCACCCTGGCCCCGGGTCACACAGGCCAGGCAGAAGCAGAAATCCAAGTCCTCTGAGCTGGGACACAGATCCCTTCAGCAGTGCCATTCCCACCCTTTTCTCAGAGCTCACCCAGGCTTCGTGTGAAGCCAAGAGCAGGAGATTCTGAACATGCCCCTGGCACCTTTGCTGTGCCCTGCTTGGATGGCACATGAGCAGCTCTGGACTGGGTGGGCATGGAGCCCTGCCCGGGGGCCCTGGCACATTCCTCTGGTTGAAGCAGTGTTGGTAAGCAGGTAGGGTCTCCAACAGCTTGGAAAGCTTGGAAGGGGCTGGAGTCCAGGACTGCCAGCAGCCGCTGCTCTGAGGCCCTGAGCCAGCAAGATGTGCTGGATAGAGACCTGCAGGGCCCCCCTGACCTCTGCAGGGCCCCCAGACCTCTGCAGGGCCCCCCAGACCTCTGCAGGGCCCCCAGACCTCTGCAGGGCCCCCAGACCTCTGCAGGACGGGCCAGCAGCTCTCTCTTCCCTTCAGTGACAGATCAGAGCCTAACAGGAGGATCCTGCCCCTCTGCCCTGCTCTGGAGAGCCTTCACCTGCAGAATTGTGTTCAGATATGGAGCCCCCAGCACAAGAGAGACCTGGAGCTGCTGGAGAGGCTCCAGAGGAGTCCACAAAGGTGATCAGAGGCTGGAGAACCTCTGCTATGTGGACAGGCTGGGAGAGCTGGGGCTGCTCAGCCTGCAGAAGAGAAGGCTCCAGGGAGACCTCAGAGCTGCAGTTCAATACCTGCAGGGGAGCTGCAGGCAGCTGGGCAGGGACTGTGCAGAAGGGCTGTGGGGATAGGCCCAGGGGCAAGGGTTTGGAACTGGAGCAGGGCAGAGTCAGGTTGGACATCAGGAGGAAGCTCTGCACAGGGAGGCTGGGGAGGCACTGGCACAGGCTGTCCAGGGAGGTGGTGGAGGCTCTGTCCCTGCAGACCTTCAGGGTCAGCCTGGCTGTCCCTGCTGCCTGCAGGGGCCTGGGCAGGATGACTCTGGGGGGTCCCTTCCAACCCAATGCAAGGTGTGACCCTGTGAGGAGGGAGCTGGGCAGAGGTCAGAGGGTTGCAGGTGGGGAAGCTGCTCTGCACAGGCAGATGCTGTTGGCATCCCCACCAGCTGGTGCCACCCACCAGGTCGGTCAGGTCCAGGCAGTTGTAGGTTCGCTCTGCAAACACCTTGTAGGCCTCCTGGAACTCCTCATACATGTCCTGCACCTGCTGGCCCAGGGCCTTCCCTTTGATCCCACTGAACTCCAGCTTCTCCAGCTTCATCAGGTCCAGGGCCGTGGTCAGGAGACCCTTCAAAGTCAAGGGAGACACAGAGAGGTTAAGATGCTGAGCCAAGGGGACAGCAGCTGTCACAACGCAGCTGAGCCGAAGGACCTCCCCAGGCACCCCACTGGGGCTCAGGATGAGTGGCACAAAGGGAAGGAGGCAGAAAGATGCTGGGCATCAGCAGCTGCTCAAACGTGTCCCTGCCCAGTGGCACCTGCTGCTGCCTCTGTGCCAACTGCAAAGTGGCTGTGAAGGGTCTTGAGGGGAGAAAGGAGCCCCTGAGATGCCATCCAGCACAGCTGTGGAGGTCTCAGCTGAGACTCTGACAGTTACAGCTCCTGCTCAAACCTCCTCATTCCCAGGGGGTGCTGCTGACCCTGCCCAGCTGACCTGAGCTGCTAAGATGGGGACATGGCACAGCCCAGGGAGGTGGTGGAGGCCCCATGCCAGCAAGCTGTGGCCATGGCTCCTGGGGCCACGGTTTGGTGGCCATGGTGGGGCTGGGTTGGTGTCGGACTGGATGGTCTCAGAGGCCTTTTCCAGCCCAAACCATTCTATGGCTCTGTGGCTCCTCCCTTCCCTCCCCTGCAGCCTGGCAGGGTCTTCCCCTTAGGTGCCACAGCTGTGGACAGTGCTCCACTCATGCAGCTGTGGCACAGCACTGGGCAGCCCTGCCACCACCCCAGCCCATCCACCTCTTCTGGTAGCCCTAGGGCAAGGGCTGCTTGCCCTTCAGCTCAGAGGACCAGGACTGTGCTGCTCCCAAGCACAGGAAGGTGCTGGTGGCCATCAGCTCACACTGAACTCAGAGCACAATCCTGCAGGGAGAGCTGTGTGGGTATGGAGCCTCACCCTGAACAGGGGGCACTGAGCCAGTGCCCCTCAGACAGGGGCTGCCAGGGGGGTCACAGCCAGGACAGCCTGTGGCTCAGAGCTGTGGTACAAGGACAAGGGTAGGATCCTGCCCCTGGGGAGGAACAATCTTCTGCACCAGGGCAGGTGAGGGGGGAGCTGATGGGAAGCAGCTCCTCAGAGAGGACCTGGGAGTGCTGGGGGGGGCAACAAGTTCCCCATGAGCCAGCAACGTGCCCTGGTGGCCAGGAAGGCCAATGGGATCCTAGGGGGCATGAAAGAAGACTGTGGGCTGCAGGCCAGGGGAGGTTCTCCCTCTGCTCTGTGCTAGAGAGACCACAGCTGGAGTCCTGGGGCCAGTGCTGGGCTCCCCAGTGCCAGAGGGACAGGGAACTGCTGGAGAGAGCCCAGGGCAGGCTGCAGAGCTGCTGAGGGGCCTGGAGCAGCTCTGGGAGCAGCAAAGGCTGAGAGCCCTGGGGCTGAGAGCCTGCAGGAGAGCAGCCCAAGAGGGGAGCTGAGCAATGCTCAGCAAGAGCTGAAGGAGCTGTGGGGGGCAAGAGGCTGGGGCCAGGCTCTGCTGAGTGGTGCCCAGGGCCAGCACAAGGGGCAGTGGGCACAGCCTGGCAGCCAGGAGGTTGGATCTGAGCAGGAGGAGCAAGTTGTTTGTTGTGAGGGTGCTGGAGGCCTTGGAGCAGGCTGCCCAGAGAGGTTGTGGAGTCTCCTGGTGTGGAGAGCTTCCAACCCCCCCTGGGCACTGTGCCCCTGGGCAAGCTGCTGTGGGTGCCCTGCTGGAGCAGGGCTTGGGCTGGGGGAGCTCCAGAGGTCCCTTCCAGCCTCCCCCTGCTGGCACTCTAAGGCTCACTGCACAGATACCTAAGCCAGGAGCCTCTTGCTTTGAGGTTACAAAGGAAATGGTTGGTGAGGAATGGAGCTGGAGAGAAGCAGCTCAGCACCCCAGCAGGACAGACCCTGTGAAGGGATGACCTGCTGAAGAAGATGTCCCTGCTCCCCCTCCCATCCATGTGGCACAGCCCAGCAGTGGGCTCCTCAAGGGGAGCCTGTGGCACCCCCAAGCCGGGCTGGACCCAGCTCTAGGGTGTCTCTGGTGGGAAGGGGAGTCTAGAACTGCTGTATTTACAGCCATGGAAGCCACAGCTCCCAGTACCCCCCATTTCCTTGTCCCAGTAGGAGCAAGGAGCCCCCAGGACACCTACCAACTTGGCCAGGAGGACACAGTGGTGTATCTCACACCTGCACCAAGCAGGAGGTGCTAGAAGAAGGTCCTAGCCTGGCTCTGGCAGGAGATCTAACAGCAGAGAGCAGCAGCAGCAGCCCTGCTGAGCGGCACAGCTGCAGAAGGGCAGGTGCCAGCCAGGCAGTGCATAGTGCAGAGGTCTCCTGAAGCTGTGCAGGAGTTTTGAAGGCCAGAGTCTCACCTCCACCATCTGCAGCCTCCTCAGGAAGCTGTCCAGCCTGGCAAACACCATGGTGGCAGGGAAGTCCCAGAGCCTCCCTTCTTGGCCTGGCTCATAGTAGGTGTGCAGCTGCTCCCTCCTCTCCTCAAACGACCCTTTGAAGCCAGTCAGGATGCTGAGCACCAGCTGCACTTTGCCCAGGCTCTCTTCTGCCTCCCCTTTCAGGAGCTCTTCTGGAGCCAGGTACACTTGGGCCTGGAAGAGCAAAGTCCCACCTGAGAGGTCACTTCTGCCAGCACAGGGAAGGGGAGCTCTTGCACTGACCATGCCTGAAGCAAGCAGGCTCAGGGGCAGGACAGGAGGCACTGGGCATGAACTCGACCAGAGGCAGCTCCATCTAACCAGGAGGAGGAAGTGCTCTGTGTGAGGGTGGCAGAGCCCTGCAGCAGGCTGCCAAGGAGGTGGTGCAGACTCTCCAGAGCCGCCTGGCTGCGCTCCCGTGTGCCCTGCCCGGGGCGATCCTGCCCTGCCAGGGGCTTGGACTCGCTCTCCAGAGGCCCCTTCTGCCTTTCTGTGTAACCTCCTGCTGAACCTCAGCAGGCCAGGGAAGGAGAAGGGGAGGCAGGAGGAGGCAGCACAGCCACAGACCTGCTGAAGGAGGAGGTTGCAGATCTCCTGGAGCAGCACAGCTATCCTCATGGGCACGTTGTAGCTCTTGGAAGTGACCCAGATCAAGCACACCACGTGGAGCAGAGGCACCAGAAGAGGCTTCACCTCGCTGAAGTCAACAGCCTCTATGGCCTCCAGGTGTCTCCTGAGAGGTGCCAGGTGCAGGTGAATGTCCTGAGCTTCCCTCAGAGCTGTGGCAAGACATCAGGCACAGGAGGCTCCACCTCAGCACCAGGAGAAACTTCTTTGGTGTGAGGCTGCTGGAGGCCTGCAGCAGGCTGCCAGAGGGGTCTGCAGTCTCCTCCTCTGGAGACTTTCCAGACCCACCTGGATGTGTTCCTGTGGGACCTGCCCTGGGTGCTCCTGCTCTGGCAGGGGGTTGGACCCAGTCTGCAGAGGTCCCTTCCAAGCCCTACCATGCTGACTCTGTGGTCTGTCCTCTTGCCCTGCACCTCAGCTGCTGCAGACTGACCCCAGAGGAGCTGGTGAACACTGGGGTGAGTCCTGCTGCACCACTGCCAAAGCCTTACTGCAGCAGAGTGAGGCCCCAAACCCACCCACCCCGAGCTCCAGGACCTTGTCCCAGCCTGCAGACAGGCCAAGCACAACCAGCCCAGGCTCACTGCAGGCCAGGAACAAGGCTGCAGTGGTCACAGCAGGCTCCAGGTGAGCAGTGCCACCACTGGGCTTGAAACCAGCAGTGGACAAAGGCCACAAGGCAGCACTGCGGTGAGGTGGCCTCAGCGTCTCACCTGCCTCCACGTCCAGGAGCATGGCCTTGAAGGCTGCCACGTAGCTGCTCTCAGCTCTCTCCAGCAGCCCCAGCATGGTGCTGACCCTCCTGGTGGTCAGCTGGTGGTAAATGCTTTCCAGGTCCTCACACCTGCAGAACCAAGACAGGTCACAGCCCCAGGCTGGGGCAGCAGCAGCTGCCCCCACACCAACCCCTGCCCTGGGCCTCACTCCTCCAGCTGCACAGGGACTGAGAGCCAAGGCTGAGCCAGGAGGAAGCTCCTGCAGGAGACAAGGGCAGCCCTACAGGACAGACAGAGCTGTGGTCCAGCAGAGAGCAGCTCTGCTGCTGGCAGGGCAGTGCTGAAGGAAGCCAGTGGTGATTCTGCAGACGTTGGAGACATCTCCCCAGAGGAAATGCTTGCCCTGGGTCAGCCTGAGCCAGCGTGGCACAAGGGTGTCAGAGAGGCCATTCCACTCCCTGGCTCCTGAGCAGCTACAGCTCCTCTGGCAGCAGCAGGGGAGCAGCAGCCAGCTGAGGTGCAGCCCTTGCAGACGTCCCCCAGCTCCTACTGCTGTGGCTGGAGCCCAGGCAGCAGGGATGGTCCCCAAGCATCCCCCCCAGGGGCAGCCCTGTGCTGGGGCTGGGCAGAGCACAGGCAGTGCCCAGGAACCTCCCAGACGCCTCAGGTCAGGATCATTTCCCGCGCAGGAGCGGCTCTCCGCAGCTCAGCCGCGGCACGGGCCCCAGGCGGGCTCGCCGCTCCCAGCAGCAGCTCTGCCTGGCACCACCGCTCCCCCTCCACGCAGAACCAGCAGCAGTGCCCCCAGGCCCAGCCAGGCTGCCAGGGTACCTGTGCTTCCAGAACTCCAGCTCCACCTTCGGGCTGGGGTTTGTGCCTTGCAGCAGAGGCTCTGCAGAGTCTCTCTTCAGTGCTTCCTGGGTCTGGTGGCTCCAGTCCATGATGGCTGACTCAGCAGCATGCACAAGAGATTTGTCTATCAGCTGCAAGCTGCCAGAGACAAACCACATGGCTCGGTGTGCACTCAGCAGCTGCAAGTGACCCATGGGCAGCTGCAGTTCCCAGGATGGGCTGGGCTGGAAGGGATCATCCAGTGCCAGCCCCCTGCCCTGGGCAGGGACACCTCCCACCAGCACAGCTTGCTCAGGCCTCATCCAGCCTGGCCTGGACCAGCTCCAGGCAGGGCACAGCCACAGCCTCCCTGGGCAGCCATTCCAGCCAAAATGATTCTCTGGTTCTAATCTGCCAGCGAGTGGCTAACTGCTCCTGAGGACTGTCACAGGGCCACAGGGTCAGAGGAGGGCAGGGGTTGGAAGGGACCCAAAGAGATCATCCAGGCCAAGCCCCCTGCCAGAGCAGGAGCATAGAATCCAGCTCAGGTCACACAGAACACATCCAGATAGGGCTGGAAAGGCTCCAGAGAAGGAGACTCCACAACCTCTCTGGGCAGCCTGCTCCAGGCTCTGGGACCCTCACGGGGAAGAAGTTCCCCTTGTGTTGAGGTGGAACCTCCTGTGCTGCAGCTCACATCCCTTGCTCCTTGTCCTCTCCCAGGGAGCAGGTGAGAGTCTGTCCCTCACAGACTGCAAGTGAAGTTCAGAGTGGTGACAGCTCCCAGAGAGTTGTGACTAGGAGTGGAGAGGAGCCAAGCTCTCAAAGCCATTCCTTTACCTCTTGAGGAGCAGCACAGCGCAGTGCAGGGCTTGGCCAAGAGGCCAGATTACAGCAGGTTCCAGATGTCTCCATGGGACCATGAAAGCTCTGAGAAGAGCTGCAGGAAGCTGTAGGGACAAAATTACCCCCCCAGCCCCACCCCCTCCCTGGCAGTCTGGGTGAGGAGCAAGAAGAGTTCCCCATGAGTGGCAGGGGAGGTCCCCAGAAGACACAGCACATGCAAGAGAGGAGGAAGCCCAGTGGAGAGCCAGGGGTAGTCCTCACCAGTTCTCACTGTCCAGATCAATGTCCTCAATTCCCTCAGAGCCCGCTGGAAGAGGCAGCAGGGTCTTGCCCTTGACTTGGCCAACGACCTTGAGAACAGTGCTCCTGAGCCTGTGGACGTGGCGGGCGAGGTCCTCCGACACCACTTTGGGCCAGCCCTGATGGTTCTGCTCGTTGGTCAGGATGGGCACAATCACCTGCAGCAGGAGCCATGGCACACAAATGGAGCAAGCAGTGCTGCAAGAGGCCAGCAGGCTCCAAGCTGCTCTCCTGGCCAAGCCCAGAGACCCACATCCAGTGATGGCCCAAGAGGACCCTGCCTAACGTGAGGGAAGGGCAGGTTCGGAGTGCATCAGGCTGGAAGGGATCCTCCCAGGGCATCTTGTCCACCCCCTGCAGGCAGCAGGGACTCCTCCAGCCAGAGCAGGCTGCCCAGGGTCATATCAAATCTGACCCTGAAGGTCTCCAGGGATGGAGCCTCCACCACCTCCCTGGGCAGCCTGTTCCAGTGTCTCCCCAGCCTCCCTGTGCAGAGCTTCCTCCTGATGTCCAACCTGACTCCGCCCTGCTCCAGTTCCAAACCCTTGCCCCTGGGCCTATCCCCACAGCCCTGAACCGTGCCTCCCCAGCTGCCTGCAGCTCCCTTTCAGGTGCTCTAGGTGGTGATGAAAGGGCCTCTCTACAGGCCCGCCCTGACCCCTCTTCCCCAAACCCAAGCAGCTGGGAAGGGTGGGAAGCAGCAGTGAGCAGCCCCGTGCTCAGGTTCTCCCGGCCTCTCCACCCTGCAGCTGGAGACAGCTCCATGGCCTTGGCCCCTTGCCCTCACAACCCTGCTGCTGCTTGGCCGCGCTGCAGGGCTGGTGAGCAGGGCAGGCAGGGGCCAGCCCGGGGGCTGTCCCTCAGGGCAAGCCCTAATGTGCTGCAAGGGAGACCTTCTGCTACCTCCTTGGACCTGCTGGAGGTGAGGGTCACTCAGGGTCCCCACAGCAGCACTACTGCAGGTCAACAGTGCCCAAAGCTGTAGCCAGCAGAGGTCTCAGGGCTGGGCTGGGCCGGGCCGGGCTGAGCCGGGCTGGACTGCGCTGGGCCGGGCTGGGTTGGGCCGGGCTGGGCGGGCTGGGCTGGGCTGGGCAGGGCTGGGCTGGGCCAGGCTGGGCTGGGCTTGGCTTGGCTGAGCTGTGGTAGCAACTCCTGTGGCAACAGCCTGGCAGAGCCAGGTTGTCCCTGGTGACAAACAACAGTCCTCTGTGCAGCTGGGCTGGGGAAGGCTGAAGGAGTAAAATAGCTGCAGATGGGCACCAGATGGAAAAGGGGCAAAGAGCAGCAGCACCAGCAGCACCAGCACCACCAGCACCAGCAGCACCAGCAGCACCACAGCAGCACCCCAGCACCACCAGCAGCACCAGCACCACCGCAGCACCAGCAGCACCAGCAGCACCAGCAGCAGCACCACCAGCACCACCAGCACAGCGAGTCCCAGGGTGCTGGAGATCCTCTGCAGCTATGACTGGAACTGTAGAATCAAAAATGGGATCTTAAAGCTCAACCAGCTGCAGCCCCCTGCCCTGGTCAGGGACACCTCCCACCAGCACAGCTTGCTCAAGGCCTTCAACACCCCCAGGCAGGGCACAGCCACAGCGTCCCTGGGCAGCCTGTGCCAGGCTCTCCCCACCCTCACTGCCAACAATTTCTTCCTCCTCTCCACTCTCAGTCTCCCTTCCCAGCTCAAAGCCATTGTTCCTCACCCTGGCACTCCCAGCCCTTGTCCACAGTCCCTCCCCAGCTCTCCTGGAGTCCTTCAGCTACTGGAAGGTTGTTCTGAGGTCTCCCTGAAGCCTTCTCCTCTGCAGGCTGCACAGCCCCAACTCTCCCAGCCTGGCCCCACAGGGGAGGTTCTGCAGCCTCTGCTCATCTCTGTGGCCTCTCGGAGCCTCTCCAGCAGCTCCAGGTCCTTCCTGTGCTGGGGGCCCAGAGCTGGAGGCAGTGCTGCAGGTGGGGGCTGAGCAGAGCAGAGGTGTCCCTGCAGCAGATGGTGAGGACAGTGCCCATTGGCCCCTGCCTGCCGTGGCTCAGGAGCTGTAACACAAACCCTCCCTGCAGACCTGCCAGGCCCACAGGGCTCAGCAGACACCTGGGAACAAGAGCCCTGTGCACACCAGGCATTATCCCATGAAACCAAGGCAGCCTAGCAGCTGCTCCTGGGAATGCAAGCCACCAGTCACCACCTTCAGACACCAGCCCCACCACCAGAGCTCCTCAGATCAGCTGCTCTGGTTTCTCATCAAAACCTCACTGCCAGGACCTGCCCAGGTCTGGAGCCCTCAGGAATCCATCCAGGTGCTGCTGCCTGGTCCAGGATGCTGACACAGGGAGGACAGAGCACCCAAACCTCTTGAGGATGCCTTTGGAAACATCAGCCCCCCTGAGGCTATAGGGCCCTGAACTGCAGGAGGCTCCTTCTGACCATCAGGAACCTCTCTCACTGTGAGGGTGACCAAGCACTGGCAGATGTTGCTCAGGGAGGTTGTGGAGTTTTCCTGTTTGGAGACACTCAAAAGGCAAAAGGGTCCTTGGCAAATGGCCCTGGGTGACCCTGCCTGAGCAGGGGATGGACCAGATCACCTCAAGCAGCTACTGCCCTGCTGCCACAGTGTGGCTTGGTCCCACAGGCGCCACAGTTAGACAGGGGTCAGAATTTGGAAGGCTCCCGTGGATTCCAGGGCCCATGACGGGCAGGAGCTGTGGAAGGCAGAGCTGTGGCGACAAACACATCAGCAGAGACGGGAGGGGAACCAAGCTGCCCCTTTCCAGGGGTGGACTGTCACCACCATGTGCCAGAGCCAGTGCCCCACCCCAGGGCTAGGCTTCAGGGGTACCAGTGGGAGGCAGGGCTTCCACTTGGGTGCCCAGGGCTACCTCCCCTGGGGACACCACCTCCAGGGCTACCCAGGGGCACCGCTTCTGGGACCACCTGCAGCCACCACTTCCAGGGCTGCCCGGGGCTACCCTCTTGGGGTCGCCTGGGAGCAGCACCTCTGGGGTGCCAGATACAGCACCCCTGGGGCCCACAGGGCTGCCCAGTGCCATCACCATGTCACAGCATGGGAGGAGTTGGAAGAGCGCTGTGGAGATCCTGGAGCCCAAGCCCCAGGCAGGGTCAGGCAGGGCAGGTCACAGGGGAGCCTGTGCAGGTGGGGTTTGAATGTCTTCAGGGATAGACTCCACTCCATCCTGGGCAGCCTGCTCCAGTCTTCCACCACCCTCAATGACAGAAGCTCCTCCTTATCTCTAGCTGGAGCTTCTGATGTTCCAGTTTGTGCCCATTACTCCCTGTCCCTGGGCACCACTGACCAAAGCCTGGTCCCATCCTCCCGACACCTGCCCTTGAAGTATTGATCAGCACTGATCAGATCCCCCTTGGGCTCCTCCCCCTTGGGTTTCCCCAGGCTGAAACCCCCCAACTCTCTCAGGTCTTTCCTCACAAGGGAGCTGTTCCAGGCCCCTCAGCAGCTTCGTAGCCCTTTGCAACACCTCCAGCAAATCCACGTCCTTCCGGAGCTGGGGAGCCCAGAGCTGGACCAGCATCCAGATGCAGCCTCACCAGGGCGGAGTAGAGAGGGACAAGAAACCCCTTGCCCTGCTGGCCACACTCTTCTTAGTGCACCCCAGGACCCCTTTGGCTTTCCTGGCCACCAGGGCACATTTCTGGCTCATGGGGAACTTGTCCCCCAGCACTCCCAGGCCCTTCTCCACAGAGCTCTTCACAGCAGTTCCCCTCAGCTGTCCTGCTGCAGGAGGTTGTTCTTCCCCAGGGGCAGGACCCTACCCTTGGCCTCTCAGCCTGGCCAGGTCTGGCTGGACGGCAGCACAGCCTGAGGGGTGCCAGCCCTGCTCCCGTCAGGGATCACCGGGCGCAGAGGCAGCCCCGCGGCCGCTCCTCACCTCCTCCACGAAGGCGGCGAAGGCGGCAGGAGGTCTGCAGGCAGGTCCCCGCAGAGCGGCTCCCGGGCCCGGGGCCCGCAGGAAGAAGAGAGCCTTGCGGCGGCCGGGAGGCAGCGGCGGCGGGCCCCAGCGCCAGGCGCCCGTCCGTGCCGCGCCACGCCAGCAGCACCGGCCCCCGCCGCGCCGGCAGCCCAGCCGCCCAGCGCCGGCCCGCGCGCCCTGCCCCGCCGCCAGCCCAGGCTGCGCTCCGCCGCCCGGCGCAGCCGCTCGGCATGGGGGTCGGCATCGGCATGGGGTCGGCATCGGGGTCCGCCGCAGCCGCCGCAGCCTCCTCCTCCTCCATCCCGCCGGCACCGGCTACTGTTTACGGGGAGGAGTCGCCGTTGCCCGGGGGATGCCGAGGAGCCGCCCCCGGCGTCGTGCCGGGAATTCGAGGGCGGGCCCCGCGTCCTGAGGCTTGGCGGCCGGGCTTTGAGCGCCGCAGCCCCGGCAGGATCCAGCTGTGTCCCCCCTCCATCCAGCTGTGCCCCCTGGCGCGCTCGGCTCCCAGCACTGCCCGGGGCCAGCCAGACCGCGCTGCTCCCGACGGCACCGCGCTGGCATCAACCACCCGGAGCTGCAGCTCCTGCGAGACGCGCTCCAGCGCCTGTCCCTTCCCGCAGCCTTGTGCGAGACGTTCCTTGAGCAGAATTCTCTTCGCTTCTAGAGAAGCAGCCCAGGGACGCTGAGCAGGGCAGGAGCTGCTTGTCCCAGCAGCACCTGTGCCCTGCCCTGGGCACCCCACTTCCCACTGACCCCTGCACACTAAGCTAGCCTCTGAATCAGCTCCCACAGCCCAGCAGATCGTCTCTGCAGCACCCAGCTGGGGCAGGGGCCCGGTTCTGCTGCAGACTAGCACACGGAAGCAGATGGGATCGAGCAAGGACTCTTGGCTGCCCCTTGGTGCCTTGGTTTGCCATCACTCTTCAATGAAGTCTGGAATGTTGAAGATGTGCAGCTGGCATTTGCTGAGTGGCTCCTGGGGGCTCAGAGCCTTTGAGTCACTCCTGAAAATGAACTCCTGGGTTGGAACCCTGCCAAGCTCTCCTGAACACATGTGGTTAAAGCAGTGGTAGGGGAAGAGCAAAGCTGCCCCCCAGGAAGCCTCCAAAGCACTCCTCTTCCCCCCAGACCCTCCCCCTCAGCTTTCCCAGCTCCTGCACCCAGAACTGGAATCTGCTCCAGGAACCTCTCCCTTGCCTGCTCTGGAGCCACTCAAAAGCCACCTCCAGTTGTAACCAGCGTGAAGGGAGAGGTGAAGCTCCTCTCTGGAGGGGGACAGGGGCAAGAGGTGGTTGTGCTGGCAGGACACACGGCCAGAAGAGGCAGGAGGCCGCAGCAGCAGGGTGAGGTCTTGCTCTTGACACCAAGGCTGCACTACAGAAACAGCCACCTGAGGTCAGCCAGGTAGGTTTATTCAGACCCTAACCAAAGGGTTTGGAGATCCAGAGGGATCAGCAGAGTAAAATGGGAACAGAGCAGCACTCACACCCCTAACCTAACTCAGGCTCAACCAGGCCCCGTTTTATTGTGGCAGTTCCTGGGCCCTGGGTTCCGCTGCCCGGTTCTGCTCCCCAGCCCCGCGGCCTGCTCGCTCTGCTGGGGCTGCTTCCCGCCCCACAGGGGCTCCCCAGGCCTGGCCTCCCACAGGGGGCACTGCTGCTGCTGTCTCCCAACAGCTTGCAGGATAAAACAAGAGGGGCCGGCGAGAGCCGGGGCCAGGACCTGCTCTGCCCCTGCCTGGTGGCTTCAGCGCACGGAGCTGCGGGGACGGCCGAGCGGAGCCAGGGCGCCGAGAGCCCGCGGGCGCCGCAGGGAGCAGGGCCGCTGGCAGCAGGGCGCTCAGTTGAGCGTTTTCAGCTTCTTGCCGGGCAGAGGCTGCTGCTCCGGGGGCTGCCTGCGCTTGGGGGCGGGCTGGGGCGGGCCGGCGGGCTGGGGCGCGCCGCCGGCCGCCAGCCGCTGCAGCAGCAGCGCCGTGCCCTGCAGCAGGCGCAGCTCTCGCTTCTCCTTCCGCTCCTCCATCTCCACGATGTCCTCCGCGAACAAGGCCTTCAGGGCGGGGATCAGCTTGGGGATGCTGCGCAGGTCCCCCAGCCGCACCTGCAAGGCAGCGGCCTCAGACCTGCCCCCGCTGGCCTCCCCTGCCCAGCCAGGCCCCGCTCGCAGCAGGCAGCTCCCAGCGCCCAGGCTGCGGCAGCACACAAGCGCCTTGGCTGGTGACCTCCCAGCCCATCCAGTCCAGCATCACCCCAGCACTGCCGGGGCACCACTCAACCCTGCCTCCTGGCACCACAGCTCCAGGGCTTTGGAGCCCTTCCAGGGATGGGGACTCCACCACCGCCCTGGGCAGCCTGGGCCAGGCCTGGCCAACCCTTTTGGGGAAGAAACTGTTCCTCATGGCCAATCTGAACCTCCCCTGGGGCAACTTGAGGCTATTTCCTCTTGTCCTGTCTCTTGGCAGAAGAGCCCAACCCCCACCTGGCTGCAGCCTCCTCTCAGGGAGCTGCAGAGAGCAAGGAGGTCTCCCTCAGCCTCCTCTGCTCCAGGCTCAACACCCCCAGCCCCTCAGCTGCTCTCCCCGCCCTCTTCTCCAGACCCTTCCCCAGCTCTGTTGCCCTTCTCTGGCCCTGCTCCAGCCCTCAATGTCCTTCTTGCAGTGAGAGGCCCAAAACTGAACCCAGGCTCAAGCTGTGGCCTCCCCAGTGCCCAGCCCAGGGGCACAATCCCTGCCCTGCTCCTGCTGCCCACACCATTGCTGCTCCAGGCCAGCAGGATGCTGCTGCCTTTCTTGCCCCCCTGGGCACTGCTGGCTCCTCTCCAGCCAGCAGTTGACATTTTCTTCACATGGAAGGCTGTGGACACAGTACAAGTCCTGACTGATCAATGAGTTACTCTGACTGCTATGACCACACTCAATGGGGGCTCCTGGCTGTCTTCTGCAGCTGGCCACTGAAGCAGCACAGCAGTGGAGAAGAGAGTGGACTGGTGGCACAATGAGGGTCTCAGCTGGGAGCAACATGCACAGCACAGAGGTGACACAAGGCAAGCACTCCGTGTCTTAGTGTTCTCAATAGCTACCAGCAGTTGCCTCACTCTGTGCTTCCCTCTCTCACGTTGCTGATGTCCACTGCCAGCAGCAGGTGGCCCTTGTGGAGGACAATCCCAGGGGGGCACTGGGTCCATCCCTATTCAGCATCTTTGTCACTGATCTGGACAAAGGGTGGGGAGTCCCTGGGACAGTGTCCCTGTGTCACTGGAGCAGGGGCTGGCACCCCTCAGGCTGTGCTGGCAGCCAGCCAGACCTGGCCAGGCTGAGAGCTGGGCAGAGCAACCTCCTGAAGGTCAACCAGGGCAAGGGCAGGGTCCTGCCCCTGGGGAGGAACAACCTCCTGCAGCAGGACAGCTGAGGGGAGCTGCTGGGAAGAGCTCTGTGGAGAAGGTCCTGGGAGTGCTGGGGGACAACAAGTTCCCCACGAGCCAGAAATGTGCCCTGGTGGCCAGGAAAGCCAAAGGGGTCCTGGGGCGCACCAGGAAGAGTGTGGCCAGCAGGGCAGGGGAGGTTCTCATCCCCCTTTACTCGGCCCTGGTGAGGCCACATCAGGAGTCCTGGGGCCAGTTCAGGAAGGACAGGGACTTGGTGGAGAGGCTACAGCACAAGGCTACAGAGGTGCTGAGGGGCCTGGAGCAGCTCTGTGATGAGCAAAGGCTGAGAGCCCTGGGGCTGTTTAGCCTGGAGAAGTGCAGCTCAAGGGGGATCTGATCAGTGCTGATCAGTACTCCAAGGGTGGGCGTCAGCAGGATGGGCCCAGGCTTGGTTTGGTGGTGCCCAGGGACAGGGCCAGGGGCAATGGGCACACACTGGAGCATCAGGAGTTCATCTGAACATGGGGAGGGACTTCTTTGATTGAAGGCTGCTGGAGCCCTGGAGCAGCTGCCCAGAGGTGGAGTCTCCTCTCTGGAGACATTCAAACCCCCCTGGGTGTGCTCCTGGGTGCCCTGCACTGGGTGCCCCTGCCCGGGCAGGGGGTTGGCCTGGGTGATCTCCACAGGTCTCTGCCACGCTGTGATGCTGTGACACTGCTGCTCAGAAGCAGATGGTCCATCAGGACAAGTGGAGCCCTGCAGCAGCCATGCCCCAGTGGGACCAAGCTGTGCCCCAGGCTGGCTGGGAGCCCCCAGCTTACCCTCATGTGGTCGAAGGCGATGCCGACCTTGTCGCTGAAGTCCTCGCTGAAGAGTGGGATCTTGGCATACCTCTGGCTGAAGTGGTTGAGCATAATGAACTCTGCATTCATCTTCAGCCCACTCTGGATGGCCTGCGAGGTGGTGCTGCAACAGCAACCACAGGCTGCTCACTCCCAGGCTGAGCCAGGCCTGCACACCAGCCCAGACACCGGGCAGCGCCAGGTGGCCCTGCTCAGGGCTCCTCCCCCGGCAGCCTGCACTGCTGGCACGTCCCTGAGCCCAGACCCCTCCAGGCACAGGAGAGCAGCTGTGATGAGCTGGAGCTCTGCCCCTGAGAGCTCCACAGACTGGGCCAGGGCTGAGCCAAACGCTGGGCCCTGCACTGCACCTCGTGGGCAGCTCAGAGAAGCTGCTCACAGGGCTCCCTGCTCCTGCTGGGGCTCAGCTCAGGGTCACTGGAGGCAGAGCTCAGGACCCCTGAGCTGCAGAGCTCAGTTTGAATTGTGGATAGACTCTTCCACCTCCTGAGCATAGCCCTAGAGTGCCAGGAAGCAGAAGGTCTCTCATTTGGGCTGTCCTGCCTGGAAAGTGCCCAGCATCTCCTGACAAGCTTCCCCCAGTCTCCTTGGGGAGGACTCCATCCAGCTCTGGGCTCCCCACTTCAGGAGGGACAGGGATCTGCTGGAGAGAGTCCCATGGAGGGCTCCAAGGATGCTGAAGGGACTGCAGCACTGCCTGGGGAGGAGAGGCTGAGAGCCCTGGGGCTGCTCAGTCTGGAGAGGAGAAGCCTGAGAGGGATCTGATCAATGTCTATCAATAGCTGAGGGCTGGGGGTCAGGAAGGAAGGGGCAGGGACAGCCTCTGCTCACTGTGCCCTGGGATAGGACAAGGGGCAGGGGATGCAAAGTGCAGCACAGGAGGAACTTCTGCCCTGTGAGGGTCCCAGAGGCCTGGAGCAGGCTGCCCAGGGAGGTTGTGGACTCTCCTCCTCTGGAGCCTTCCCAGCCCTGTCTGGATGTGTTCCTGTGTGACCTGTGCTGGGTTCTATGCTCCTGCTCTGGCAGGGGGCTTGGACTTGATCTCCAGAGGTCCCTTCCAACCCCTAACAGCCTCTGATCCTATGCTGAGCAGAGCACTGAGGGTTGCTGCTCTGGTTTTAGTGCTGAAGAGCTCTCCAAGCACCAAAGCCACCTACAGGACTTGGGTCCCCACCAGCTGCAAGGCCAAGAGCCAGCTCAGCCCCCTTGCCTTCCCAGCAGGGCCAGGCAGCAAGCCACAGCCCACCTGTGTGTCTTCTCTATGGCCTCCTTTTCCATGCCATCCTCCAGCGTGGCCTCGTGGATCAGCAGGGTCGCATCCTTCCCTGGGCACAGAAGCACAGAGGGCATCTCCAGGTGGGCACTGCCCAGGGCAGCTGCCCTCAGGAACTCTCATCCCCCCTTAGCCCCTCCTGGGGCTGCAGGCAGAGCACCCAGGGTTTGGAGGTGCCCACCTCAGACACTAACAGCTCGAGACCTGTCTGCAAGAGGCTTTTCAGGCAGAGGAGGGTTTTGTCACCTACCCATTTGCACCAAGGCCTTGCAGGGCATTGTGTCACCGGAGAGTAGACAACTTTCCAGCCAGATTTGTGGACCAGGGAGCATGCAAAAGCATTTTTACAGTGCAGGACTTCACAAGTCTGAAACTGAGCAAGCACAGAGGTGTTGAGAGCTCAGGTCCCCTCTGCCCCCCCAGCCACTGAGCCTGCAGCCTGCCAGCTCACCTCAGCCAAGTCGTAGCTCTCCAGCAGAGAGCTGACAAACCATTTGGCTTTGGGTTTGATGTTCTCACAGCCCTTCACCAGAGACTGGGAAGCAATCATTCTGTGAGGAGGGGAGAAGAGAGAACTAAGGACAGGTACAAAGTAAAGCCTGAGATGATCTTGCAGCAGCCCACTGCTCCTCCTGCTCGGTCCAGCACCTCAGCCAAGGCTTTCTGTGCACCATCTGCTCCTCCCCCTGCTTTCACTGCTCCAGTGCACAGGAACTATCCACCCTCCTCTGCCCCACTGTCAAATGCTCCTTCCCTCACCCAACTTCTCTTTCCCAGGGAAAGGCTGAGCCTAAGCCTCTACCAAGTAGCAAAGTGAGTAGCAAAGCCTCTCCCCTTAACAACCTGCACAGCCTAATTCTACAGCCAGGGGAAGGAGTCAGAGGTCCCCTCCAGCAAAGGGCTGTGGGGGATGGATGCCAGCAGTGTGCCTTGAGTAAGGACCCAGCAAGGAAGGACCTTTCTCCACACACAACACTCACTTGATGTCTCCAAGAATCTCCTCACAGTGGTTGTGGTACTCCTGCAGCCAAGGCATGATCTGCTCCGGGGCCACCAGGAACAGGGGGCTGAACGCCTGCCCAAGGGCTGCCTGCAACAGCAGCGAAGGGGAAGCTCAGCAGGAGGTGGGCAGCAAAGCACAAACACCTGGAGGCAGGCTGGGGGCAGCTCCCCTCCCTCCAGGGCCAGCCCAGAGCAGGGCTGCGGCAGCACTACTTACGAAGGCTCTCCGCCTCTCCAGCAGGATGTTCATCAGCCCCTGCAGAGAGAAGCCAGGAGGCAGCAAGCTGCAGTCAGACACCTCTGGGCTCAGCAAGCTGCACCGTGGGCAAACCCTGGCAGAAGTCCCTAGCTGCTGCATTTCCAGCAGCCACAGCCTGCTGAGCTGCCCCAGCACTGCCACTGCTCCTGGCCAGCAGCACACAGCCACCCAGCCCCTCCCAGGCCTGCTGTGTCTGCTCCCAGACAGAAAGGGCAGAGCACAAAGTCTGCTCAACAGCTCAGGCCACCTGTAGCCTGCAGGCAAGAGCTGGCAGAGCAGCAGAGAGCCTGCCCCAAGCCAGGGCAGAGCACCTGGAACTTCTGTGAGTAGCTGGACTCAAGGACCTTTAAGAGGCCTTTCCCAACCAGAACAATTCCTTGGCTCTGTGATTCTACTGGAGGGAGCTGGGAGGGGCACAGCTAAGAAACGGATGGAGAGGAGCCCAACAAGCCCCCAGGGGCCCCCAGCACAAAGAGGGGCTGAGAGGTACAGGTGGAAGAGTGTCTGGGGAGCAGGAAGGGGAAGTCCAAGCCCAGGTCCGCCCCTGCAGCGGAGGGGCAGAGAGCAGCCCCTGCCGGCACGCACCGAGTGGTGGTCTGTGTGCATGTGGGAGATGAAGACGGCCGCCAGGCGGCGCAGCACTCCGTCCACGCCCTGCCCGTAGTGGCGGCACAGCTGCCCGAAGGTTCCTTCTCCGCAGTCCAGCAGCAGGGAGCGCCCGGGGCTGCCCAAGACAAGGCACAAAGACGCTGCAGGAGCTCTGACCGGGGCCCAGCAGGGCAGAATCATCCGGGCTGGACAAGAGCTTTGAGATCATCAATCCAGCGCCCCCCTCCCCCCGCCTCTCCTGACTGATGCTAACCCATGGCCCTCGGCACCACAGCTCTGAAAGCCCTCCAGGGATGGGGAATCAGCCACTGCCCTGGGCAGCCTGGGCCAGGCTCTGGGAACCATTTTGGGAAGCAGTTTCCTCTCATGTCCAACCTAAACCTCCCCTGCAGCAACTTGAGGCCAGTTCCTCTCCCCCCATCTCTTGTGTACCTGGGAGCAGAGCCCAACCCCCACCTGGCTGCAGCCTCCTCTCAGGGAGCTGCAGAGAGCAAGGAGGTCTCCCTCAGCCTCCTCTGCTCCAGGCTCAACACCCCCAGCTCCCTCAGCTGCTCCTCCCCAGCCCTCCTCTCCAGACCCTTCCTCAGCTTTGTTGCTCTTCTCTGGCCCTGCTCCAGCCCTCTGGGAGTAAGGAGCTCAAACCTGAACCACATACTCAAGCTGTGGCCTCAGCAGTGCCTGGTGCAGGGGCACAATCCCTGCCCTGCTCCTGCTGCCCACAGCATTGCTGCTCCAGGCCAGGCTGCTGCTGCCCTTCTTGCCCACCTGGGCACCCCCTGGCTCATTCTCAGCCTCTGTTGATCAACACCCCCAGGTCTGTCTCTTGGGCAGTTTCCAGCCACTCTACCCCAGGCCTGGAGCATTCCTGGGGTAAGGCAGCAGCCTCTCAGTGCTCTGCAGCCCCAGCTGTGCCAATGGTCTGTGGGCACAGCTCATTCTGCTGTGGGGGCAGTGGCAAGGGGAGGGGCAGTGGGGTACCTGGTGTTCACCAGCGTGGCACTGACGTTTCTGATCTTCATGGGAATTGCAGAGCCTGTTCCCAAGAAGACAATCTCGGGGTAGGAGTCCACAGCCCCTGCAGGAAGCAGACCACAAGGCTCTGTTACCCACACACTGCCCACTCAGGCACTGGGCTCCACAGCCTCTGGACCCCCAGCAGCTGCACTTCTGCCTGCCTGCAGCTGCAGGGCCGAGGGAAGGAGCAGCAGCAGAGAGCAGGTCACAGCTGCACGCCCACGGGGCCAAGCAGGGCCTCTGCTCACTGCCCACCACACAGCTGCCACTTCAAGAGGGCCCTGGCTCCTGTGCTACAATGCCCTGACCCTTCCTGAAACCAGGAGTGAGGGAGTGGTGCTGGCTGACAGCATGGAACCTGCCTGCCAGCAGCCCAGCTGAAATCCAGCCGTGACACAGGGGGCTGGTGCTGGAGCTCTCCCGGACACCAGGACGCACTTGGGGGCTGCTGGGACAGCATTCAACATGAGCAGAGCTCTGCCCAGCTCAGGGACAGCCTCTGGGGCTTTGTCTCTAACAGCCCCCACCAGGCTCAGCTCCAGTCCCAGCAGCTTTAGAAAACCTGAATCAAAGAAGGTTTAGACTGGAAGGGACCTTCCAGGCCTCCCAGCCCCAGCACAAACCCAGCACCACCACATCCACTGCTAAACCCTCAGCACCACATCTCCATGGCTGTGAAACCTCCCCAGGCCTGGGAGAAGCCTCACTCCAGCCTGCAGCCCTCCTCTCCAGACCCTTCCCCAGCTCTGGTGCCCTTCTCTGGCCCCTGCTCCAGCCCTCAAAGTCCTTCTTGCAGTGAGAGGCCCAAAACTGAACCCAGGGCTCAAGCTGTGGCCTCCCCAGTGCCCAGCCCAGGGGCACCTTCCCTGCCCTGCTCCTGCTGCCCACACCATTGCTGCTCCAGCCCAGGCTGCTGCTGCCCTTCTTGCCCACCTGGGCACTGCTGGCTCCTCTCCAGCTGCTGGCACCCAGCACCCCCAGGGCCTTCTCTGCTGGGCACTTTCCAGCCCCTCTGCCCCCAGCCTGGAGCATCCATGGGGTTGCTGTGCCCCAAGGGCAGGGCCCAGCTCTTGGCCTTGTTGAGCCTCATCCCAATGGTCTCAGCTGGGCAGGTCCCAGTGCAGAGCCCCCTCCCTCCTCCTGCCCAGCTTGCTGTCATCTCCAAATGTGCCAGGGGTGCCCTTGCTGCCCAAAGCACAAAGCTGCCTAAGTCCAGCTGAAAGAAGCCAACCCGGGCTGCACCAAGCCTGTCCCCTGCACAGCCCCAGGAGCAGCCAGGACTCTGCGTGCTGCCAGCCCTGCCTGGGCTCACAGCAAGGGGGCAGCAGGAGCTCCCAGCTGAGCCCGGGGCAGCCGCTGGTGCTCACCTGGCAGGGCAGGCAGGCTCTCTCTGCACTCCTTCACACGGCTCTGGAAGTCAGGCAGGTCCAAGGCCTCGCTGACAAAGGCCTCCTGGTCACAGACAGTCACAGCATCCCTGCAAGACAGGCCTGGCTCAGGGCAGGGCAGCACCTGCCAGGGCACACTGCCACAGCACTGTGCCACACAGCCTCACAGTCCTGGAACCAGAGCACGGGGGGGGAGGGCTGGAAGGGACCTCTGGAGACCGACACCAAACCTCCCACCAAAGCAGGACCAGCTCACAGGCAGGGCTTGAAGGCTCCAGAGTGGACTCCACAACCTCCCTGGGCAGCTGCTCCAGGGCTCTGCACCCTCACACCCAACAAGGTTCTCCTCAAGTTGAGGGGGAACCTCCTGGGTTCCAGTTTGTGCCCACTGTCTCCTGTCCCACCACAGGAGAGCACTGCCAAGGGCCTGGCCCCTGCTGCCTGCCCCTCAGGCATCTGTAAGCATCTCTCAGCTCCCCTCTGGGGCTGCTCTTCTCCAGCTCCCCAGCCCCAGGCCTCTCAGCCTTCCCTCCTCACACAGATGTTCCAGGCCCTTCAGCCTCCTTGGAGCCTCCCCTGGAGCCTCCCCAGCAGTTCCATGGTGAGCTGTGGGACAAGATCCAGCCAGGCCTGTGGGGTATGTGCCACGAAGGCCTGGCTGGGCTGAACCACACCTCAGAAGTCATCCCAGCCAAAGGGGAGCAGCAGGAAGGTCCTGGCACTGTCCCCTCCCAGAGCTGCCTGCACTGGAGGGCACTGCAAGGGCACTGCAAGGCAGCTCTGGCACTGTGGAAGAGCCACCCCTGGGGCCAGGGAATGGCTCCAAAGCACAAGGGACCTGTTGCTGATCCTGCCACAGGCCTGCAGAGAAGCTCCAGCTCCCCTTGGCAGCTGGGTCCTCCTGGCCAGCAGAGACAGAAATGTGAGCCACAGCAGTGCCTCTCCCCAGGCACCACCTGCTCCCTGCCCGTAAGATCCTCACTGAGCAGCTTCACCCCTGCCACTGAGCCAGCACCAGTGGAGAAGTCTGCAACTGTTTCCCTACTTGGGGCTTCCAGCTCTGACACCATCTGAGGCCCCAGAAAAGCTTGGTAAGGCCTGCAGTGAGCTCCCCAGAAAGGCCACAGCCAGGGCTGGGTACACAGCAGATGAGGGCAGAGTGGAGGGCAGGCAGCAGAGGAGGCTGAAGAGTGAGGGCACAGAAAGAGCTCTTCAGAGCACCGCCCAGGGGCTGCTCAGCACACATCCTGCAGGCACAGCTGGCAGCCACCACCAAGAGACACAGAGCCAGAGTGGGCTGGGCTGGAAGGGACCTTCAAGAGCATCCAGCTCCAGCCCCCTGCCCTGGGCAGGGACACCTCCACCAGCACAGGCTGCTCAAGGCCTCATCCAGCCTGGCCTCCAGGCAGGGCACAGCCACAGCCTCCCTGGGCAGCCTGTGCCAGGCTCTCCCCACCCTCACTGCCAACAATTTCTTCCTCCTCTCCACTCTCAGTCTCCCCTCTCCCAGCTCAAAGCCATTACCCTTCATCACAGAATGATCAAGGGTGGGAAAGACCTCAAAGCTCATCAGGCCCCAGCCCACCCTCACCCCCACCGCCCCACGGAGCCACAGCGGCTGGCCAAGGCCTGGAGGCTCCTCACTGCGCAGAGGGCGCCAGCACAGCCTCCTCCCTCCCCACAGGCCCGCACTGCAAGGCTGCCGAGAGCCAAGCCCGGGAGCTGGCAAGGCAAAGCCTGCAGACCCACCTCTGCCACTCCTGCTGGGGCCTGAAGTGGTACTTCAGGAGGCACTCCGCTCGCACCAGGGGCACGCCGCACACCGCCGCGTCTCCTGCGGGGACAAGGAGCTGAGGCACCCCCTGCTGCCCAGGGCCACGGCGGGCAGCCAGCAGGGCCCGGCCTACCTGGCTCTGGTAGGTGGTGAGCAGAGGAAGAT
>CM026895.1:21639040-21712493 GCA_015227895.2 Colaptes auratus
GGGGCTGCAGCTGGCTGAGCTTTCATGTCCTTTCCAACCCATTCTATGAACCTCTGAACCCACTTGGCCATGGAGTCTCCCTGTGGCTTCTGCAGTCTCTCTCTGTTAGACCTTGCTGGGCCCATGACCAAAAGTTCTCCCAGAGAGCCAATTCCTTCTAGGAATGAAAGAGGAAAAGAAAAGAAACTCAGAGACACAAAAAATCCCCCCAAGTTTAATTTTAAGAATGGGAAGAGGATGCAAATACAAAAGCAGTTAAGGAAGGAATTCACAAAGCACAGCTACATGTGTCAAATATTTACAGAGGGCATAAGAACTGTTTAGAGACCAAGATTAGAGGCTCAGCATAAAGAGACACAACCAATCTGCAGTGTGCTGAAAGAGCCAGGGAGAGAGGAGTGCAAAAGCAAAGCAAAGTGTCCTGCTCTGGGGGGGGAAGAGGAACCAGAACGAGAGACTCAGCAAAACTGAAAGGATTTCCAAAGAAGGAAGCCCCAGGCCTGGCAGGGGGAGGTCAGCCCCATGCCTGGCAGGGGAGGTCAGCCCCAGGCCTGGCTGTGAGAGGTCAGCCCCAGGCCTGGCAGTGGGAGGTCAGCCCCAGGCCTGGCTGTGGGAGGTCATCCCCAGGCCTGGCAGTGAGAGGTCAGCCCCAGGCCTGGCAGTGAGAGGTCAGCCCCAGGCCTGGCAGTGGGAGGTCAGCCCCAGGCCTGGCAGTGAGAGGTCAGCCCCAGGCCTGGCAGTGGGAGTCAGCCCCAGGCCTGGCAGGGGGAGGTCAGCCCCAGACCTGGCTGTGAGAGGTCAGCCCCAGGCCTGGCTGTGAGAGGTCAGCCCCAGGCCTGGCAGTGGGAGGCAGCCCCAGGCCTGGCAGTGGGAGGTCAGCCCCAGGCCTGGCAGTGGGAGGTCAGCCCCAAGGACAAGGAGAGGCCCACAACGTTTTTAGGAAGAACTTGCTAAAAGCATGGAAGTGAAGAATGAAACAGTGCCCAAAGCACAAGGGGCAGGGAGCAGCCCTGAGCCAGGCCTGCAGAGGCAAAGAGAGAAGGAAGTTGCTGTGGCAGCTGAAGAGCTGAAGTGATGCTGAGGGAGGAGGACGTGGCCTGTGCTGTGCCCCCCAGCCATAACCAGGGGAACAGCAAGAGTCCAGAGGAGGCCCCAAAGATGCTGCCAGGGCTGGAGCAGCTCTGCTGGGAGCACAGGCTGAGGGAGCTGGGGCTGTGCAGCCTGCAGAGGAGAAGGCTCCAGGGGCTCCTCAGAGCTGCTGCCAGCACCTGAAGGGATCCTGCAGGAAGGCTGCAGAGAGACTTTTGCTGAGGGGTCTGAGGCAGGCCAAGGGGGAATGGTTTGGAGCTGAGGCAGGGCAGGGCTAGAGTGGAGCTGAGGAGGAAGCTCTTCAGTGTGAGGCTGGTGAGGCTCTGGCACAGGCTGCCCAGGGAGGCTGTGGCTGTGCCCTGCCTGGAGGTGTTCCAGGCCAGGCTGGATGAGGCCCTGGGCAAGCTGTGCTGGTGGGAGGTGTCCCTGCCCAGGCAGGGGGCTGGAGCTGGCCGAGCTTTGAGGTCCCTTCCAACCCAACCCATTCTCTGAGCTCTCTGAGCTCTCACTCTCCTGCTTGGCCAGCCTGGGACAGCCAGGCCCTGGATGATTCCTCTCTCCCCCCAGTGCAGGGCTTGGGTGCTGCTCCTGGCACCTCCTGTGGGCACTCATCACTCCCCAGTCCCTGCCAGGCTCCTCTGCTGTGTCTCCCTTGCCTCAGCTCCTCTCCCCAGTGCCAGTGTCACAGTGCTGTCCCCACAAATGGCAGAGCACAGCAGGGCAGCTCTGTGGCAGGGTGCAGACCAGGGACAGGGCAAAAGCTGTGCTGGGGTCAGAGGTGGCAGGGAGAGGGCTCCAAGCGGCAGGGGCTCGTGGCCACCCTTGTGCTGTGGGCACCTTGCCTGACCCAGGGCCATTTTTGCATGCAAACAGGCACTGAACTTCTCCTGGCCTGGTCCAACTGGAATATCTTCAGTCCCATCTGAGCCCAAACTGGAACAGAATGAAAACAATGTGGTGGTTGGACTCCCTGCTAACTGAGCACTGGGCTCTGCATTAGCAATCACCACTGGGGAAAGCAATCCAGGCCTCTTGGGCTAGGTCATGGAAAACAGCTCCGTGGGGGGCAAGAGAAGGAATCAGATCTGGGCACTGATTAGGGGAGGAACAGGCAGCAAAACAGACAAGGCAGCTCTGCAAGTGCACAGCATCCCTGTGCCCCAAGCTGGCTGCAGAACCCAGCCCTGTGTCCTCCTCCTCCCTTCTCAGCAGCGTTCAGGAGACCAGAGAAGAGCAAGAAGAGCACAGGCATCTCATGGTGCCCACAGGAACCACTGCACAGACAAAGGCTTCACTTCACCTGAGACAGCTGAGAGTCCTGCAGCCTGTCCAGAGCAGGGCAGCCAGGAAGGGGAAGGGCCTGGAGCCCCTGGGCTAGAGTAGGACTGAGGGAGCTGGGGGTGTTCAGGCTGGAGCAGAGGAGGCTGAGGGAGACCTCCTTGCTCTCTGCAGCTCCCTGCAGGGAGGTTGGGGTGAGGAGGGGACAGCCTCTGCTGCTTGGTGCCAAAGGACAGGAGCAGAGGAGATGGTTCCAAGCTGCCCCAGGGGAGGCTCAGGCTGGAGCTCAGGAAATCTTTCTGCCCTGGAAGGGGCCTCAGACAGTGGAAGAGGCTGCCCAGGGCAGTGCTGCAGTCACCATCCCTGGGGGTGTTCCAGCCGTGTGGAGCTGGAGCTTAGGGACAGGGTTTGGTGTTGCTGGGTGGAGGCTGGACTGGATGAGCTTGGAGGTCTCTTCCAACAGGACACATCCTGTGATTCTGTGGTTCTGTGAGGGGGGTGACAGGGGAGGTGCAGGGCAAGGTGGAGTGGCCTGGGGGAGGCTGATGAGGGGACAATCAGTCTCTGCATCTTTCTGTGCAGGAACCAGGAGCAGTCCATGAGACTGTCAGGTAGCAGCTTTAGAGCAAACAGAAGGAAGTTGTTCTTCACACAGCTCATCCCTCATGGTGAGACTCAGCACCACGGGGCAGGGGGAGCCCAGGGCACCACTGCCTTCACAGAGAAGTGACCTACAGGAGGGAAAATCCTGGAGCTGCTAGTCACAGGGTGCTGTGCTACCCTCACTCTGCAGGTCCCAAAGCTGGGAATTGCCCAGGGAAGTATCACAGCAGAGATCCTCTGCCACACACAGCAGGGGCAGAGGGCACTGCGGGCTGTAGGCCTGGCACAGTGTCGTCGTCTCCTGTCCAACGCTGTCCCTGCTGTCCTGACTCTCAGCCTGAGGGGAATTTGTTTCTCTCTTCTCCCTCAGCTTTGGTCTCTAAACATCCCAAAGATAGCCATCCCCAGCAGAGGGGAAGGAGCCTCTCCAGTGTGTGATTCACTGAACTGGCTGAGGCCATGCCCGTGTCCCAGCCCTCTGCAGAGGAGCTGGAACACCTCAGCTTGCCAAGGTTTGCCTGACCTTTTGTTCTGGGCAAGCAGGACCTGCTCAGGGCTTGAAGTGCCAGCCTGCTCTCTGTTAGGTGTGCAGGAGCCATCCCCTCTGCCTAGCAACAGATCTGAGGCCAAAACACAGCCACTGCTCCCCCCCAGGGCAGCTCAGCAGCAGAGGTTAGGAGCTGCTCTCAGGAGTGTCCCTCTGAGGTTGATGTGGGAAGAGGAATTCATCCTCAGCCTGATCCATTCCACCTGCCCCAGCCTTCAGATGAGGTGGATCCCTCTGTGCAGAAGTGCTCCCCTTGCCTTTGCCTTGCTTGTGCTGCCACTGCCCAGCTCTGAGCAGGGAGCCATCACAGAAACATTTAAGTTGGAAAAGATCTTGAAGTCCAACCATAAACCCAGCACTGCCAGGTCCACCCAGGAGGAGAACACCCCTGAGAGGACCTCTGCTCCCCAGGAGGTAGCTGCTGCCTCCTGCTGGGACAATGGCACCTCTGGTGCCATGCCAAATGGCAGTGTCTCGGCGCTGGCGTTGCTTGGACACACAGGGGGGTGCCGATGGTTACAAGACACCAGGGAGACCACAGAGCCAGGCAGACCCACATCCATGGACAAGATGGACAAGAGGACCTTTGAGGGTTGCTTCCAACATGATGCATGCTGTGATTCTGTGATGGAGTGGCTGGAGGTGCTAGGCTGAGGCTGGGCTGGATGACCTCAAGGCCTTTCCCAGCCAGGCCATTCTGTGACTCCTTGCACCCCACTGGGCACTCACCTCGCCCGCGGCCTCCTAGCAGCATGAAGAGCAGCAGGAGGCTCTGCCAGGGCCCTGCTAGCAGCAAGCACTGTTGGGGCAGGGGTGGCAGGGCAGGAGCAGCTCCTGGGGGTGAGTTGGTGGCGGTGGAATCACAAATGGTTGTTGCCAGGGGAGCCACCAGCAGCCACCCCGCTGGGCGCTGCCAGCTGCCAAGTACATTGAGTCCAGCGCCCTGCTGCCCGCCCCCGTGCCAGCACAGCTGCACACGGAGGATATTCTTAGCAGAGAGGGTTCCCAGGGTTCCCAGGAACATGCCATGGCCCCTTGCTGCAAGCAGGGATTCAGTGCCCTGGCACGGGGACAGGCTGTGGGCTTCCCAGCGACACTCCCGGGCAGGCCCAGCAGCGGGGTGAGGGGCTGGGAACTCTTGCACGGCTCTGATCCTCCTGGGGGGAGGGGAAGGGAAGCAGATGATCCCCAGGGAGCAGATGGTAACCGAGGATCCACTCAGTGCTTGGCTCATGAGGCAAAAGAGCTGCTAGAGCTGTAAGGAATTGTCCACCTGGCCTGAGGGTCTGCCCCAGGGCTTCTTACTCCTGACTGGTATCAGTGATGTGAAGAGCAACAGAGCTGGGGAAGGGGCTGGAGAGCAGGGCTGGGGAGGGGCAGCTGAGGGACCTGGGGGGGCTCAGCCTGGAGGAGGCTGAGGGAGACCTCCTTGCTCTCTGCAGCTCCCTGAGAGGAGGCTGCAGCCAGGTGGGGCTTGGGCTCTGCTCCCTAGGCTCAGGTGAGAGAAGGAGAGGAAATGTCCTGAAATTGTGCCAGGGGAGGCTGAGTTGGAGAAGAGGAAAAATGTCTTTGGTGCCAGAGTGGTCAGGGCCTGGCAGAGGCTGCCCAGGGAGGTGGTGGAGTGCCCATGCCTGGAGGTGTTGCAGCAAGCTGTGGCCATGGCTCCTGGGGCCATGGTTTGGTGGCCATGGTGGGGCTGGGTTGCTGTTTGGACTGGGTGAGCTCAGAGGCCTTCCCCAAGCCAAACCATTCTGTGATTCCATGATTCTCTGACTGTGTCCTGGGGACCATGGGGACTTCCCACACAGAGCAGTCTGAGGCTCCCATTTACCTGGGCAGCAGCTGGTGCCCTCTGGTGTGACAACCAGGTGCCAGTCTGGAACACATCGTTTCAGGCCACCTTGGGGGTGGTGGAGTTCAGGACAAGGTAAGGCAGCAGAGCAGGTGAGAGCTGCCTGCTTGCCTGGTGCTGTGCATGCAGCTGTGGGCACACATCCCAGCCTCAGGGATGTAGAATCATAGAACCATGAACCTTTGAGCTTGGAAGAGACCTTTGAGATCACCAAGTTCACTCACCTACAGCTCACAGTCTCAGCACTGCTGCTCAGCCACTGCCACTGCACCACAGCCCTCAGCACCACAGCCACACAGCTCTGAAACCTCTCAGGGATGGGGACTCCACCACCTCCCTGGGCAGCCTGGGGCAGTGCCTGAGACCCTTGCTGGGAAAAAAGGGAGGTGGGCTTCAAGCTCCCCCAGCCAAGCACTGGCAGTGGGGGCAGGGCAGGGCAGGCTGAGGCACAGCCAAGCTGGATTTCCAGCCCCAAAATAGGAACCTCCCTGTCCCCTGAGGCTGCCATGCAGGGAACACAGCAACAGATTCCCCATGAGAAAGGCATCTGCTGGAATCTGTGACAGCTGGGCACAGCTCCTCTCAGCCTGCCTGAGCAAGACAGAGACAGGACTGCTGCTCTGCTCCGCTGCAGCGGGCAGAGAGCTGGGGTGCAGCAGCGCAGCAGCCGCCAGGGCACGAAGCCTCCCTGCCCGGGGCTGTGCCACTCAGCCCCGGTGTGCAGCACAGCCTGGCTGCAGGCACTGTGGGAGCCTGGGAGGGTGTTTGGGGCAGAGAGGTGCTGCAGGGGTTGGGAGCAGAACATTTCACCCCTGACTTAGGAAGAAGTTGTTCCCATGAGGGTGGTGAGAGCCTGGCACAGGTTGCCCAGGGAGGTGGTGGCAGCCTCCTGCCTGGAGGTGTTTGCAGCCAGGCTGGATGTGGCTGTGAGCAACCTGCTGTAGTGTGAGGTGTCCCTGCCCATGGCAGGAGGTTGGGACTGGCTGAGCCTTGAGGTGCCTGCCAGCCCTGCCAGCTCTGTGGTTCTATGACTTCAGCCACACCTGGGCCATGCTGTGCTGAGCAGCTCTGTGCAGAATCCACTCTGGGAAGTTCAGCACCTGAACACCATGGAATGCCAGACTGCTCTGGGTGGGAAGGGACCTTCAAAGCTCATCCAGTCCAACATGCAGGCACACAGCCACACATGCTCCTCCTGGCCCACAGGTGCCTGTCCAAGCCTTCTGCTGGCTCACAGAGCGCTTGGATGGTCGTGGAGAGAACTCCGTTACCCTGCCGAGAGAGCAGCTGTGTGCTGCCTGTGCCACCCTCACACCTCAGCCTGGGCAGAGGCTGCTCTGAGCCTACCACCACCTGACCCCTCTGAGGGGCACCAGCGTTCACCTCAGGGCTGCTGCAGCTGCTGCAGGCTGAAGGGCTGCCTGCAGCCTCTGCTTTGCTGCAGGTCCTGCTGAGTCCCAGCCAGCACAAGAGCGCGGAGCGCAGCCTCCTGCCGAGCCGCAGGCTGCAGCCCCGCCGCGACGATGGCCGCGAGCAGCTCGTGGGCTTCTCACCTCAGCCCCAGATTTATCACAGCTCTTGCAACACTGAATCTCTCCATCTGTGGGACACAAATGTTTTACATTTCTTGCATTTAGGGGCAGACATGGAAAACATCTGTGCAGCCCAGCACGCAGCACATCTGGAAGCCATCCTGGCCTTTTTATGACACACGGCTGCCGAGCCCTCGTCTGGAACAAGTGCTGCTAGCAGTAGGAGCTCTGTGTGGCGCTTACTGGGCTTCCCCTTTGGGCTCTGACAGGCACAGGGGGAAAATGTGATCAGCTCTGAATTTCAGCCCATTGCAGCAATTCAGGGAGCTTCCCACCCACGCTGTGAGAGTTTGGACGGGGATGGGCGGGAGGCAGCCAGGGCTGCTGCGGAGCCTGCGGACAGGGCTGCTGCTTCCCCGAGCTGCAGGCTCAGAGCTGTGCTCAGCTGCTGCTCTCAGCTCTCTGCAGCAGCAAAGTGTCTCAGGAGGCCATTTCTCTGAGCCCCTGAAGTAGGAGCTGGTGTGGAGAGGATTTCAGAGGAGGGGGAGGCCAGCTCGCCTGCTGGGGGGGTACCTGGGGGGGACCTAGTGCCCCTCCTCATATATTGCTGCTGTTAACATCACAGCCCTTGGGGAGAGAGAAGCACTGCTACAGGTGGGGTGAAAGGCAGCAACAGCACAGGGAGATCACCTCCTCACCCTCCAGCTTCTCTGCCTTCCTAGCTATGTGTCTGAAACCTGCTGGCTGTGTCCAGCTGAGCAAAGGGACCAGACCCCATCTGCTCCCCACCCCTTAGCTCTTGCTGAGCATTGCTCAGCTGCCCTCTGGGGCTGCTCTCCTGCAGGCTCTCAGCCCCAGGGCTCTCAGCCTTTGCTGCTCCCAGAGCTGCTCCAGGCCCCTCAGCAGCTTTGTAGCCTCCCTGGACTCTCTCCAGCAGTTCCCTGTCCCTCTGGAACTGGGGAGCCCAGAACTGGACACAGAACTCCAGATGTGGCCTCACTAAGGCAGAGTAGAGAGGGAGGAGAACCTCCCTTGACCTGCTGGCCATGCTCAATGCACCCCAGGACACCACTGGCCTCCTTGGTCACAAGGGCACACTGCTGGCTCATGGGGAACTTGTCCCCCAGCACTCCCAGGTCCTTCTCTGCAGAGCTAAAAGCTCATGGTCCTCAAAAACATGATCAGCTGAAGAGAGCAGATAAGAGATGTCACTGCTGACTGATGGGGGGGAGGGAGAGAGCCCAGAGGAGCTTTGGGGGAGAGGCCACACCAGCAGGGATGGAACAAGAGAGGTGAGGGGCATCGTGGTGAGTTACCATGGCAAGTACAAAACCTCCTCGTGTGTGTTGGCTTAAGCAGAGCTGAAAGCTTGGTGGAAACAAAGTGGTGAGGCTGTCCTCCAGTCTCTGGGGCATGCATGGCAGGCACAGACCCTGTGTGGTGGCTGAGTTAGTCCTTCAGTACTGGACAGAGTGGTTTGGTCTGTGGGGCTGGACTGGGGTGAGCAAAGGCAGCTGCCTTCTGCTTTCTGCCTTCTGCCTGGGTGGACACCTGCAAAACAGAACTGGGCTAAACAAGTCCAGATTTTAGCAGCCAGTCCCCAGATGTCCTCTTTGCTGCTGCTTCTGCCTGTCCCAGCAGCAGGTCACCTGCCCTGGGCTGCCAGGGTTTGTCTCACAGTGGTGCCTGGAGGCTGTGGCAAGGGGGAGCAGTCTCCCATCTTCCACCCCCCTCGGGAAAGCACAGGCAGTGTGGGGCCTGCTGCCAGCTGCTGCTGTCCTCGGGGCTGGGCATGTCAAGAGGGTCTCACAGTGGCACAGGCTGCCTGGGCTGCTTGGCTGAGGTCACCATGACCAGGCATGGGGACATGCATCTCTCTGGGACATTCAGGGATGACTGGGCCCATCCTGTGCATGTCCAGCCAGGGGCTGAGCGTGGGCAGGTCCCTGGCTGTTGCACCTGCAGTGTAGAGCATGCAGCTCCTGGCACCAAGCCCTGAGGCCATCCCTTGCCCCTCTTCCTCTGCAGAGATGCTCCTCAGGCCTGGGGCCTGGCAGGCAGTGGTACAGTGGTGTCCAAGGGATGTCTTTGGCTGGTGGCTTGCCCTGAGCCACTCAGAGAGGAGCTAAGGGTGGAAGAGAGCAGTGCACCCCTGGGCGTTTGAAACCAGAGGAGTGCCCTGCCTCTGTGCCTGGTGAGAGGCCCTGGGGCAGCAGAGGCACAGTGGGCAGGCCAGGGCACACTCACAGCCCTGGATTTGCTGGGGAGCTGTGGGTTTGTTTGGACATTCCTGCACTAGCATTACCTTGGCACAGAGTGGAGGAAGCCAGCCAGCTCCTCCAGCCTGTCAGCCCTCCCCTTGTCCCAGCTGACAGCAGCACAGGCATCTGGTGGATGCAGCCCAAGAACTTGCTCCAGGCTGCCTCTGGCTGAGGGTTCCACCAGGAGATCACAGAACTGTCAGGGCTGGAAGGGACCTCAAGACTCAGCCAGTCCCAACCCCCTGCCATGGGCAGGGACACCTCACACTGCATCAGGTAGCTCACAGCCACCTCCAGCCTGGCTGCAAACACCTCCAGGCAGGAGGCTGCCACCACCTCCCTGGGCAGCCTGTGCCAGGCTCTCACCACCCTCCCGGGGAACAACTTCTTCCTCACAGCCAATCTCAATCTCCCCATTTCTAGTTTTGCTCCATCCCCCCCAGTCCTATCCCTCCCTGACACCCTCAGAAGTCCCTCCCCAGCTTTCTTGGAGCCCCCTGCAGACACTGGAAGGCCACAATGAGGTCTCCTGGGAGCCTTCTCCTCTCCAGCCTGCACAACCCCAACTCCCTCAGTCTGTCCTCACAGCAGAGCAGCTCCAGCCCTCTGCTCCTCCTCGTGGCCCTTCTCTGGACACCTTCCAGCCCCTCCAGAGCCTTCCTGGAACTGGACACAGGACTCAAGGTGTGGCCTCAGCAGTGCTGAGCACAGGGCACAATGACTTCCCTGCTTCTGCTGGCCACACTCTTCCTTATCCAGGCCAGGATGTCCCCTGCCACACCAGGGCTCTGCTCTGTGTACAGAGCTGCTAGGAACCGCTGGGCCACCAAACTCTCTGCTTCATGCATGCCAAAGCAGTCTGCAGGGGACTCCCAGGCAGACCTGCCCCCAGCTCCACACTGTGCCACCCACGGGACCTGCTCCCCGGGGCCTGCCCACGCAGCCCTGCGTGCTGGCCATGAGTGGCTGCTCCCCTGGGCGCACTGACCTTCTCCTGGCCTTGTCCTCCCCCTCACCTGGCATCTGCACATGTTCCAGTGAATGGGGACCCAGCACAGCCCTCCCTTACTCAGCAAGGTCCTGTCTGTAAGGGCAGCAGATCCAGTGGGGGCTGATGCAAGCCCCAGGCACAGGACAGCAAACCTGTGAGTGAGAGCGAGCCACATCTCCTGGGACACTGCTCCCAAACCACTGCACAGCCCCAGTGCCTCTGTGCCCTTGGCAGTCTGTCCTCACGCCCTCCTCACTGCTCCTCTTTCTCTGAGCAGGAGCTCCCCTGGCTCCAGACAGCTCAGGCAGTCTCATGGCTGCATCTAAGGGGCCAGGAAGGCCACAGCAGCTGGCTTGGCTCAGCAGCAGCAGGAGCAGCAAGGCTGGGCAGGGATTGTGCCCCTGAGCTGCTGAGGCTGCAGCTTACTGCAAGAAGGATATTGAGGGGCTGATGGAGGTCCAGAGAAGAGCAACAGAGCTGGGGAAGGGTCTGGAGAACAGGGCTGGGGAGGAGCAGCTGAGGGAGCTGGGGGTGCTCAGCCTGGAGGAGGCTGAGGGAGACCTCCTTGCTCTCTGCAGCTCCCTAAGAGTGAGGTGGGGCTCTGCCCCCTAGGCTCAGGTGAGAGAAGGAGAGGAAATGTCCTGAAATTGTGCCAGGAGAAGCTTAAGTTGGAGAAGAGGAAAAATGCCTTTGGTGCCAGAGGGGTCAGGGACTGGCAGAGGCTGCCCAGGGAGGTGGTGGAGTCCTGGAGGTGCCTGGAGGTGTTCCAGCAAGGTGTGGCCATGGCACTTGGGGCCATGGTTTGGTGGTGACTCAGCAGTGCTGTGCTAATGTTTGGCCTTGGTGATCATAAAGCTCTTTTCTAGCCCATGATTCCATGATCCTCTTTAGGATCCCCTTCCCTCCCAACCCATCCTGTGATTCCTTGTGTGGGAGCAGGGAATGGCAGATGAGCAGAGGGTGTGAGCTGGGTGCCAGACCCTCAGCCCTGGGCAGTGCTTTCCTCACAGGTTGAGCTCTGGCAGAAGGAGCTGGGCAGGTGACTGTCCCCAAACACAGAGTAGAATAGAAGAGAGTAGAATAGAATAGAATAGAATAGAATAGAATAGAATAGAATAGAATAGAATAGAATAGACTACAATACAATACAATACAATACAATACAATACAATACAATACAATACAATAGAACCAACCAGGTTGGAAGAGACCTTCAAGATCACAGCGTTCAACCCATCATCCAACACCACCTAATCAACTAGACCATGGCACCAAGCACCCCTCAAGTCTCCTCCTGAACACCTCCAGGGATGGTGACTCCACCACCTCCCTGGGCAGCACATCCCAATGGGCAATCACTCTCTCTGTGAAGAATTTCTTCTAACCTCCAGCCTAAACCTCCCCTGGCACAGCTTGAGACTGTGTCCTCTTGTTCTGGTGCTGGTTCCTGGCAGAAGAGACCAACCCCCACCTGGCTACAACCTCCCTGCAGGGAGCTGTAGACAGCAATGAGGTCTCCCCTGCGCCTCCTCTTCTCCAGGCTAAGCAACCCCAGCTCCCTCAGCCTCTCCTCCCAGGGCTGTGCTCCAGACCCCTCCCCAGCTCTGTTGCCCTTCTCTGGACACCTTCCAGCAGCTCAACATCTTTCTTAACCTGAGGGGCCCAGAGCTGGACACAGGACTCGAGGTGTGGCCTCAGCAGTGCTGAGCACAGTCAGCCTAGCAGCTGCTCTCTCCCTCACAAGCGAGCCCTTCAAAAGCTGCTGAGGTCTGCACCAGCCCCCTCTCTCCCTGTCTGAGCCTTTGGAATGTGTCTGAGGCTTCTTTTATAGTGTTGGTGTTATTTAAAAGCCCCCAAATCTGCAACTTTAAACAAGGTGTCACTGGGAGAGGAAAACCTGGAGAGGCTTTCACGCAGCTGTGTCTGTGGGAGCTCCTTCAGCCCCTTCCCGGCGATCGCTGGCGCAGCCCGGGAACAAGAGTGACGAGCACCGCGGCGGTGGTGTGCTCACGGGCTGCATTTGGCCACATCCCCATCGTCCAAGGCCAAAATCTTTCACTCAGATTGTGTGAACTAATCCCCCCCAGCGCTGGGCAGCTCCCCTGGCCTGCAGCCTGCCCCAGCCTGGGCGGAGGGGAGCAGATGGGATGCTTCCAGGGGACGTGATGTGTAAACTCAGCCTCTCCGAGCTGTTCCACCGGATCAAAGGGAGCTGCGTGTGCCCAGGGATGACTGCTGGGAGCCCTTGCTCCAGCATGCAGCAAACTTCTGAATGGTGGCTCGGGGGAGGCTTTCCATCACTGAGAAAGGGAAACATTTCTCCCCCCAAGCCTGCCCTGGGGAATGGCTGAACCTGCCTGAGCTGAGCGCTTGCAAAAGCCTCAAGTGGAAGCAGACATCCTGGCAGCCCCAGCTGGGCTTTGGCAAACCTCGAGCCAGGAAGGCTTTGCAGCAGAGAGCTGATCAATGTTACCTGTCTGGGTTAATCACACAGCTTGTGCTTTCCAGGGGGTGTTGTAACAGTGCTGGATTCCAGGGTGGAAACAAGCGAGCAGCACAGTAGCTTCCCCCAGGCACCGAGCGCAGCGCGGCTGGAACCGAGAGGAGGGACTGCCAGGGGCAGAGAGGAACAACGGAGGGCTGGGTGGGAAGGGACCTGTGCTCTCGGGGGACAGCACTGTGACACTGGCACTGGGCAGCGGAGCTGAGGCAAGGGAGACACAGCAGAGGAGCCCGGCAGGGACTGCGGAGTGATGAGTGCCTACAGGAGGTGCCAGGAGCAGCACCCAAGCCCTGCACTGGGGGGAGAGAGGAATCACCCAGGGCCTGGCTGTCCCAGGCTGGCCAAGCAGGAGAGTGAGAGCTCAGAGAGCTCAGAGAATGGGTTGGGTTGGAAGGGACCTCAAAGCTCATCCAGCTCCAGCCCCCTGCCCTGGGCAGGGACACCTCCCACCAGCACAGCCTGCTCAGGGCCTCATCCAGCCTGGCCTGGAACACCTCCAGGCAGGGCACAGCCACAGCCTCCCTGGGCAGCCTGTGCCAGGCTCTCCCCACCCTCACTGCCAACAAATTTCTTCCTCCTCTCCACTCTCAGTTCCCCTCTCCCAGCTCAAAGCCATTGTTCCTCATCCTGGCACTCCCAGCCCTTGTCCAAAGTCCCTCTCCAGCTCTCCTGGAGCCCTTCAGGTCCTGGAAGGCTGCTCTGAGGTCTCCCTGGAGCCTTCTCTTCTGCAGACTGCACAGCCCCAGCTCTCCCAGCCTGGCCCCACAGGGGAGGTTCTGCAGCCTCTGCTCATCTTCCTGACCCTACTCTAACAGTCCCATGTCCCTCCTGTGCCCACACTGGGCCTGTTTTCAAGGCACATTGCAAGAGCCGAGGCCAGAGCTGGGCCTGGCTGGGGTGGTGATGTGATGGAGGTGCAGAGCAGCAGTGACAGGGGTGGGTACTGCTGAGTCAGTCTGCCCCTGAGCATGGAGCAGTCCACCCCATGAGCAGCACTCTCGATGCTATCAGCAGGATCAGTCCCTTGGCTATGCCAGGAGGCCTTGACTCCTACATCCTTGTCAACCTGGGCCAGAGCCTGCAGGCTGGAGCAGAGCCCACAGCTCTGGCAAGCCTCAGTGGCTCTCTGGCTCCTGAATCACAGCTTGACACGACAAAAATCTGCAGGCAAGATACAGACAGCTGCCCCGAAACACCCCTGCCCCCAGGCTGAGGGGGCAGGGCGGCAGAGCCAGCCCCTGCCTGCCCCTGCAGCAGAGCCTGTGGGGCTGGGAAGGTTCCCTGCCCTGCAGCACTGGGAGCAGCAGAATGGGCACATGCCCATCACAGCCTCCTGCAGAGATGGGGCCCCTGGGGCTTTGGGAGCTGGCAGGAAAGATACACTCCGAGCTGAGACTTGGCAGGAAAGGTCTGCAGGAGGAGAGCTCCCTGGGGGCAGCCACTGCTCCCCCCAGACACAATACACTGCTGCTTCCAAGCACATTTTTCTCAGGCAGTGCTGGATAATCTGGGGGAATGTTAAACACCAAAATGAGCTACAAGCCTGGCTGGAATTTCTCTGCAGGACAAGCAATGCTCCTCTCCAGGGGGGAGCTAAGGGTGGTGGAAGGGCTCAGTGTGCCAGGTCACCCATGTTGGAAGTGCCCTGGATGTTTGAGGGGTGGGGTGTGGAGCAGAGTGGCAAAATCTCTCCAGTGCCTGCTGCTACCTTGCTTCATTGCTGGGAACAGCAGCTGAGGCTGCTGGAGGCCTGGAGCAGGCTGCCCAGAGAGGTTGTGGAGTCTCCTGGTGTGGAGAGCTTCCAACCCCCCTGGGCATTGTGCTCCTGGGCAAGCTGCTGGGGGTGCCCTGCTGGGGCAGGGCTTGGACAGGGTGAGCTCCAGAGGCCCCTGCTAACTCCCTCCACTCTCAGAGTTTGTTACTCTCCTGCAAGCTATGAAGACTGCTGAGCCCTCCCTTCTTAGCAGCTCTGCAGCTCACAGCTGTGGAGGAGGCTTTTGTAACCCCAGAGCACTGACCTGCCCTGTGCCAGGGCAGCAGGATCTTCATCTGCAGGAGGGTGGAGGCTCTCCTCACTGGGCTGTCTCCTCCCAGTCCAGGCAGCAGCCATCCTCTGCCCCACAGTCAGAGGCTGGGCCTCTCAGCACCATGGTTCCTATCTCCATCCCAACATCCATGGTGCTGGACAGGGACACTGCATTCCGGATGCCAGATAGCCTGGGGCAGCAGAGCAGCACCTCTTGGCATCTCTGCCCAGGCTCTGCTCTCATGCCCCTTGGCTGCCCTTCTCCCACTGGAGGACAAGCAATTGCTGGTCCGGGTGACATGCCACCTCATGGCTGGGGGGCATGTGGCCTGGGAGGGCATTTCTGCTGGAGCAAAGTTCAGGGGTAGCAGGCAGCAGGCAGGCTGCCAGGTCCCCGTGTGCCCATGGCACAGCAGGCAGCAGGCAGGCTCCCAGGTCCCCGTGTGCCCATGGCACAGCAGGCAGCACTCAGGCTCCCAGGTCCCTGTGTGCCCATGGCACAGCAGGCAGGCTTCCTGGTCCCCACATGCCCAAGCAGGCAGGTGGCACACTGCTTGTTCAGAGTCCCAGCTGTCCATGAACAGATGGAGGGGCAAGAGGCACAAACTGCAACCCAGGGGGTTCCACCTCAACAGGAGGAGAAACGTCTTTGGCATGAGCCTGCTGGAGCCCTGAAGCAGCCCGGAGGTTGTGGAGTCTCTCTCTGTGGAGACTTTCAGGACCCACCTGGATGTGCTCCTGGGTGCTCCTGCTCTGGCAGGGGGGGGCTGGGTGGGATGATCTCTGGAGGCCCCTTCCAGCCCCTCCCATGCTATGACTTTATGCAAGCTATGGCCACACTGGGGGCTGCTGCCCCCCCGAGCCTTGCACAGGTCTGGAGGCCACGGTGGCACGCAGCCTCCGGCCCTGGAGCACGGAGGCAGGTTCCAGGCCAGGCCAAAAGCCTCTGGGGCTGTGGGGAGGCAGCGTGGAATGGATTTGTTCCTTCACAACCCCCCAGCAGCTTTGTCCTTGTTTAATGGCTTGTTCCTGCCTGCCTGGGAATTCCTCAGGGCTGCTTTATGTTTGTTTGCTTTGAATCACTGAGAGATGGTTTACTTCTGAAGGCTTGCCCTGGGTGCCTCCCATGAAAGCCTCCCAAAAGCTCCAGGGGAGAGAGCTGAGGTGGTTGGTTGGGTGGTTTTGTTGCCTTGTATTTTATGTCACTGCAGCTTGTGCCTTGGCAAAGGTATCACCGGCCAGCAAGGCAGCGAGGGCCTGCCCAGCCCCGGGCACCTGCACCACAGCCCTCCCTCAGCTCCACGCTAACCCTGCTCTCCCCCAGCTCCACACCATTCCCCCTTGGCCTGGCGCTCAGCAAAAGGCTCTCTGCAGCCTTCCTGCAGGATCCCTACACATCCTGGCAGGCAGCTCTGAGGTGCCCCTGGAGCCTTCTCCTTTCCAGGCAGGACAAGCCCAGCTGCCTGGTGCCCATCAGGGGTGCAGACACTCACAGCCCAGCAGCAGCTCCCTGCTCCAGGACTCACTTGGGCCACTGGGGCTGGAGCGTGTGTGGAGCTTGTTCGTGCTCCGAGCCGCTCCAGGAAACCTCCCTCGGATTCTTGGCGCAGACCTGGGCTCTGTGATCTGGCACTGACCCCCTGAGAGGCACATGGAGACTCATTATCATGTGCTGACCCAACTCCTGTTTTCATTCCTCCTGACAGGAATCTGTTCAGTGTTCAGGGCAAGCAGAGGAAACACATTTATTGCCCTTCCAGAACAGCCCTGCCCTTCCAAAGCCCCCTGCACCGTGCCAGAGTCACTCAATGCTCTCTGCCCCCAGCTCTGCACTGCTCAGGCTCTCTGCCCCCAGCTCTGCACTCTTCAGGCTCTCTGCCCCCCAGCTCTGCACTCTTCAGGCTCTCTGCCCCCAGCTCTGCACTCTTCAGGCTCTCTCTGCTCAGGACAGCAACACCTCCCCCCCAAAAAATAAATCCCCCTGCGAGGTGTTTGTTGTACACATCCTGGACTTTCACCCAGGGGCTGCTGGGCTGGGTGTCTGCTCTCAGGAACACTTAGCCCCCGCTCCCCCTGCTGCAAACTCTCTTTCTGCTGTAATTCTCCCCTCCAGAGTCCATGTTTGACAGTCTCTTGATCTGCTCCTGGGCCAAGCTGGATGTGTGGCTCTCAATCCCCTGCGTGGCCGTGGGGCTGCCACACTTGGCCAGCTGCCCAGCAAAGGGCTCTGAGCTTGGTGGTTGGGCTTTATGCTCTTGGAGGCCTTTTCCAACAGAAACAGTTCTAGGCTTCTGTGATGGGGTCTCCATCTTTTAGCAGGGTGAACAATCACCACAGCACTGCTGAAGGGAAAGAAGCCTGGTCCCAGGGCCAGGCTGCTGCTGAGCAGTGCTCTGCAATCAGTGGGGGCCTGAGTGGGATGAAGTGCAGCTGGAGGGCAGTGACAGTGATGTCCCTCAGGGTCTGCACTGGGACCTGTGCTGGTTGATGTTTGTGTCAATGACATAGAGAGTTTGAGGCACCAGCAGCAGTGTGCAGATGGCACCAGGCTGAGTGGTGCTCTCCATGTGCCAGAGGGACAGGAGGGCATCCAGAGGCACCTGGGCAGGCTGCAGAGGTGGTGCCCAGGGGAGCCTCATGAGGCTCAACAAGAGCAAGTGCAGGTCCTGCACCTGGGCTGGAACAATCCTCACTGTCAGGACAGGCTGGGCAGGAGGGGACAGAAAGCAGCCCTGAGGAGAAGGACTTGGGGGTGCTGGTGGGGGAGAAGCTGGCCAGGAGCAGGCAGGGTGAGCTGCAGCACAGGAGGCCAGGGGCAGCCTGGGCTGCATCCAAAGCAGCACTGCCAGAGAGCCAGAGAGGAGATTCTGGCACTTTGCTCTGCTCTGGGCAGACCTCACCTGCAGGGCTGGAGCCCTCAGCACAGGAAGGACCTGGAGCTGGTGGAGAGGGTCCAGATAGGGACATGAAAATGCTCAGGGGTTTGAGCAGCTCTGCTGTGAGGACAGCTGAGGGAGCTGGGGGTGTGCAGCCTGGGAGAGGAGGCACTAGGGACACCTATCAGCAGCCTGCCAGTACCTGAAGGGGGCTACAAGAAGGCTGCAGTGAGACTGCTTGCAAAGCCTGCAGGGACAGACCAGGGCATGGCTTCAAACTAGAGCAGAGCAGATTGAGATTGGATGTGAGGAACAAGTTCTGCACCAGGAGGCTGCTGGAGCACTGGAACAGGTTGCCCAGGGAGGTGGTTGAGGCTCCATCCCTGGAGATATTCCAGGTGAGGCTGGGCAGGGCCTGAGCAACCTGATCGAGTTGGGGATGTCCCTGCTGAGTGCAGAGGGTTGGACTGGATGAGCTTTGGAGGTCTCTTCTGGCCTGGACCATTCTGTGATTCTATGATTCTAATCCTCATCAGGTCCAGGTTGGATGAGGCCTTGAGCAGCTGCTTGCCTGAGAGGCATCTCTGCCCACGGCAGAGTTTGGAGTAAACTGCTGGCCAAGCTGTCAGCCCCTGGCTGGGACAGCAGCACTCTGAGCTGGGCTAGGAACTGGCTGGAGGCTGAGCCCAGAGAGTGGTGGTGAATGGTGCCACAGCCAGCTGGCAGCCAGGCACCAGTGGTGTGCCCCAGGGATCAGTGCTGGGCCCCAGCCTGTTCAATATCTTCATTGATGATCTGGATGAGGACATTGAGTCCATCAGCAGTAAGTTTGCAGATGACACCAAGCTGGGGGCAGGAGTTGAGCTGTTAGAGGGCAGGAGAGCTCTGCAGAGGGACCTTGCCAGGCTGGGCAGATGGGCAGAGGCCAAGGGCAGGAGATTGAACACATCCAAGTGCCAGGGGCTGCACATTGGCCACAGCAACCCCAGGCAGTGCTCCAGGCTGGGGTCAGAGTGGCTGAGAGCAGCCAGGCAGAGAGGGACCTGGGGGGACTGGTTGATAGTAGGCTGAACATGAGCCAGCAGTGTGCCCAGGTGGCCAAGAAGGCCAATGGCATCCTGGCCTGCATCAGGAGCAGTGTGGCCAGCAGGAGCAGGGAGGTCATTGTGCCCTGTGCTCAGCACTGCTTAGGCCACCCCTTGAGTCCTGTGTCCAGTTCTGGGCTACTCAGTTCAGGAAAGCTGTTGAGCTGCTGGAAGGTGTCCAGAGAAGGGCAACAAAGCTGGGGAGGGGTCTGGAGCACAGCCCTGGGAGGAGAGGCTGAGGGAGCTGGGGTTGCTTAGCCTGGAGAAGAGGAGGCTCAGGGCAGACCTTCTTGCTCTCTCCAATCCCTGCAGGGAGGTTGTAGCCAGGTGGGGGTTGGTCTCTTCTCCCGGCACCCGCACCAGACAAGAGGACACAGTCTCAGCTGTGCCAGGGGAGGTTTGGGCTGAATGTGAGGAAGAAATTCTCCCCAGCAAGAGAGATTGGCCCTTGGGATGTGCTGCCCAGGGAGGTGGTGGAGTCCCCATCCCTGGAGGTGTTTAGGAAGAGCCTGGATGAGGGACTTGGTGCCATGGTTGAGTTGATCAGATGGTGCTGGGTGAGAGGTTGGACTGGATGATCTCAAAGGTATTTTCCAACCTGGTTAATTCTATTCTATTCTATTCTATTCTATTCTATTCTATTCTATTCTATTCTATTCTATTCTATTCTATTCTATTCTATGCTATGCTGTGCTGTGCTATGCTGTGCTATTTCAGTACTTAGAGTGGGTCTAGAGGAAAGCTGAAGGGTTTAACTAGGGGTGTAGAGATAAGACAAAGGGCAATACCTTTAAAGTAGAAAGGAGAGACTTAGACTAAACAGAGCAAAGACATTCTGCCCTGTGAGGCTGGTGAGGCACTGGAACAGGCTGCCCAGAGAAGCTGTGGAGGCTCCAGCCCTGAAAGTGGAAACCTTCACCATGACTCTCAGCAATGTGCAAAGCAGCAGGAGCAGGGCAGCCCCAGAGCTCTGATCTTGTCTCTGGTTAGGAGCAAGGCAGAAGCACACACAGAGCCTGCCCTGAGCTCTTGGCCTTATTCTAACATGCCCATGCCTCAAGGAGAAGGCCTTGGGGGGGTCAGCTGGTGACAAACTCCCCAGGAGCCAGCACTGGGCCCTGGCAGCCCAGAGCCAGCTGAGTGCTGAGCTGCAGCCAGAGCAGGGAGAGAGCAGCACAGGGAGGGGATTCTGCCCCTCTGCTCTGCTCTGCTCAGAGCCCACACTCAGCACTGCCTCCAGCTCTGGGCCCCCAGCACAAGGAGGACCTGGAGCTGCTGGAGAGGCTCCAGAGGAGGCCACAGAGATGAGCAGAGGCTGCAGAACCTCCCCTGTGGGGCCAGGCTGGGAGAGTTGGGGCTGTGCAGCCTGGAGAAGAGAAGGCTGTGAGAGGCCAGATTGAGAGTGGAGAAAAAGGACCTGAAAGCTCAGCCAGCTGCAGCCCCCTGCCCTGGGCAGGGACACCTCCCACCAGCACAGGCTGCTCAAGGGCTTCAACACCTCCAGGCAGGGCACAGCCACAGCCTCCCTGGGCAGCCTGTGCCAGGCTCTCCCCACCCTCACTCTCCACAATTTCTTCCTCCTCTCCACTCTCAGTCTCCCCTCTCCCAGCTCAAAGCCATTGTTCCTCATCCTGCCACTCCCAGCCCTTGTCCAAAGTCCCTCCCCAGCTCTCCTGGAGCCCTTCAGGTACTGGGAGGCTGCTCTGAGGTCTCCCTGGAAGCTCCTCTTCTCCAGGCTGTCGCCAGAGGGGAGGTTCTCTAGCCCTCTGCTCCTCTTCACGGCCCTTGGATGCCTCAGCATCACATATCTTTGGCTGTAAGCTGATGGCTCTGATCAGCCTGGCCTGAGACAGCTCTGCTTTATTGCTCTACACAAAAAAATCTTCATCCAGAAGACAGCAACAAGTCTTAAATCAGGTGAGCAGTGGTCTGTGGTAGCTCCAAGGTGCCTGTTTGTGGAAGCAAAAGTTTCCTCTGGATGTTTCCTACTGCACAAGACCTCCCAGCTGTGCTGTTTGCCCTGTGCCTAACCCTCTGCCTTGGCTCACCTATGACCAAGGGCAGCCTGGGCTGCATCCAAAGCAGTGCAGCCAGAGCTGGAGAGAGAGGATCCTGCCCCTCTGCTCTGCTCTGGGGAGACCTCACCTACAGGCATGTGTCCAGCTCTGGGCCCCCAGCACAAGAAGGACCTGGACCTGCTGGAGAGGGTCCAGAGGAGGCCACAGAGATGATCAGAGGCTGCAGAGCCTCTGCTATGAGGCCAGGCTGGGAGAGTTGGGGCTGTTGAGCCTGGAGAAGAGAAGGCTGCAGGGAGACCTCAGAGCAGCCTTCCAGGACCTAAAGGGGAGCTGCAGGCAGCTGGGGAGGGACTGTGCAGAAGGGCTGTGGGGATAGGCCCAGGGACAATGGTTTGGAACTGGAGCAGGGCAGAGTCAGGTTGGACATCAGGAGGAAGTTCTGCACAGGGAGGCTGGGGAGACACTGGCACAGGCTGCCCAGGGAGGTGCTGGAGGCCCCAGCCCTGCAGCCATCCAAGCTCAGCCTGGCTGTGTCCCTGGGCAGCCTGCTCTGGCTGAAGCTGTCCCTGCTGCCTGCAGGGGTGGACAGGATGCCCTTGGAGGCTCCCTCCCCGCTGATGCATTCTGTGATTCTGTGCCTCCAGGGCTCTTTGCTGTCCCCAGCTGAGTTTCTCAGGGGCCTCTGGCAGCACTGGGCAGCGCTGCTGGTCGGTCTTGCTTACAAAAGGAGAAGGGAGCACACACTCCTTGCTCTGCAGTGAGGTGAATTGTGCACTGCAGAGGAGCTGAAGGGCTGTCATGCACAGAGTGTCTTCACAGTCCTACCCTGAACTCAGCAGAAAGATTAAGAGGGGCAGTTCTGGTTCAGGGCTTTCAGTGGGAATTGGATTTCATGCTTGCTCATTCCCTCTGAAGTGGTGAATGCAGGCAGTCAGCTGAAAGGGGGAAAATCCTGCTCAGCCCTGCATCCAGCCAGGTTTCTAATAAAGGGTAAATGAGTCCTGCTTCAGACCCCTCCAGCCAAGGGGGGGGGTGGGAAAGGGCTTCCTGATGCAAGTGGCTCTGAGGAGCAGGGCTCATCTGGATGGTTTGCAGACACCAGCAGTGATACCTGCAGAGAAAGGGTGGATGGCCTCTGCCACTCAGTTGGTAATGGAGTGAGGCCTGGGCACAGGGCTCCTCTGCCCACCTGGCTCTTGTGAGCAGCTGCAGTGTCTGCAGATGCCAGCTCCTGAGTAAGCAGCAATCCTCCTGCTACTTGCAACCATGGCACATCGAAGCCTTTGTGACCCTGCCCCTGCCCACTGAGGTGACTTTAGAGGTCTCCCCATGGACATCTGTGCTGTGATGGCCTCTCTGGGCACATTGTGAGCTCTGTGGCTGGCAGTGCATCAGTCAAGCAGGGGCAGATCTCTGCAGCTCAGTGTGTGCCCAACACTGGCCACCAGTGAGCTGCACCAGGGTGCAAGGCTTTCACGCTTCAGAACACCCAGGGTAGGGCACAGGGTGCAGCTAGGGATGGGAGGATGTTCACACACCAACAAATCTTCTTCCTTGCCGGCTGGCAGGACCGGCCTTGGTGGCCAGCAGGATCCCAGCTCCTCTGCAGCCACGCAGAGGTGAGCTGAGTCCCACTGGCTGCTCGTGCAGGGGCGCAGGGAGAGCTGGAAAGCAAAAGAGCAGCAAGAGCAGAGGGAAGGCCTTGCTTCACCCACTGGTGCCCACTCAGATGGACAGGAAGGGCGGCCTGGGTGCTGCCCAGAGAGCACAGTGGAGGCAAGGGGGGCTGCAGGCAGCAGTAGCTAGGGTACAGCCAGCCTGCCACAGTGATGTTCTGAACTTGGGGAGCTGTGGCCTCAGGCTGCCCTTGGGCTTGTTCTCACTGGTTCCATAGGCTGGCTGGAAGCAGTGGTGATCAGAAACCACTGGTGTCCTCCACAGGGGCACTTGTGGTCAATATAAAGGCAGCAGATCTTGTGCCACCCTTGTAGCAGACTTCATGCAGCCAGCAGAAGAGAAGACTCCAGGGCAGGCTTCTGGTGGCCTTGCAGTGCTTCAAGGGCTGAGCAGAGAGCTCCTCTGTGCTGGAAGCAGGGTGCCACCGAAGGCAGGAGTGCTGCACTGTCCTGCTGCCAGTCTGTTGGACCCCTGCAGCACCCCTGCAGCACCCCTGCAGCACCCCTGCAGCACCCCTGCAGCTGATGTCATTGTTCAAAGGTGGCACAGGTCATGGGCACTGCAGGACAGCACTGAGGCTGTAACATCCAGCAGTTACTCCTGTGTTTGGCATCCCCCCTGTCCTGCTGTGACATGCTTGTACCCAGCACCTGCACAGCATAGTTTGGGTTGGAGGGGACCTGAAAGCTTATCTAGCTCCAGCCCCCTGCCCTGGGCAGGGACACCTCCCCCCAGCACAGGCTGCTCGAGGCCTCATCCAGCCTGGTCTTGAACACCCCCAGGCAGGGCACAGCCACAGCCTCCCTGGGCAGCCTGTGCCAGGCTCTCCCCACCCTCACTCAAAAGAATTTCTTCCTCCTCTCCACTCTCAGTTCCCCTCTCCCAGCTCAAAGCCATTGTTCCTCAGCCTGGCACTCCCAGCCCTTGTCCAAAGTCCCTCCCCAGCTCTCCTGGAGCCCTTCAGGTGCTGGAAGGCTGCTCTGAGGTCTCCCTGGAGCCTTCTCTTCTGCAGGCTGAACTCTCCCAGCCTGTCTCCATAGCGGAGGCTCTGCAGCCCTCTGCTCATCTCGGTGGCCTCCTCTGGAGCCTCTCCAGCAGCTCCAGGTCCTTCCCCAGCGAGGTGCCCTGGCAGCAGTCCTGGGGCAGCACAGGTGACAGGCACTGTGGCTCTGGCTGATTGCTCCTTGCTTTTATGTAATTTATGCTCCAGAAAGCAACTGTGCTCACTCTGCTCCCCGGGCTGGGTCCTTTCATGTGGTTTCCCTGCACTAACAAGATTACATCGGTTCCAATAGGCACCGTTTTAATGGGGCCGATAAACTTTTATTGAACTCGAGCACATTAAAATGAAATGTAAGCAAGAGGTGACTTTAGCATCGGGCCAGAGCCGGTTCCAACCTGGCTCAGGCCAGCGCGCCTTCCCCGCCGGGCGGCAGGCAGCACCCCAGGGGGGTTTATGAGCTCCCCGGAGGGGCCGCAAGCTGCTTCCCCCGGCCGGCGCTGCCGCCGGGGCGCGGCGCGGAGCAGCTCCCTGCCCTGCCGGTGCGGCCCCGCGTAAACACAGCTAAGTGCAGGCCCTCACATCTCGGGGCGAACAGGAAAGCAGGGGACGGGCAGTTTGGTGTTTCACAGCAGCTTTGTCTGCTAATCTGCGATCTGTTTGGTCTGCCAGGAGGATTATTATGGTGGGTTTACTGAAGAAGTGCCAAAAATGATGTTAAATAAACTGTTTACACAAAGTAACTGCCGGGCTGAAAAAAGCTAAACAGAGAAGTCCCAAACTCAGCCGCGGCCCAGGTTGGAAGAAAAATAAACTGCTCGACACTTGGGCCCGGGCGCGGGCCGCCGCGCACAGCCCGCCCCGCTCCGCTCCGCGCACAACCCGCCCCGCTCCGCGCACAGCCCGCCCCGCTCCGCACACAGCCCGCCCCGCACCGCGCCGCGCACAGCCCGCTCAGCTCCGCGCCGCGCACAGCCCGCCCCGCACCGCGCCGCGCACAGCCCGCCCCGCGCCGCGCACAGCCCGCACCGCACCGCACCGCGCACAGCCCGCCCCGCGCCGCGCACAGCCCGCCCCTCTCCGCACACAGCCCGCTCCGCGCCGCGCACAGCCCGCCCCGCGCCGCCCCGCGCCGGCGCACAGCCCGCCCCGCGCCGCCCCGCACCGCGCACAGCCCGCCCCGCGCCGCGCACAGCCCGCCCCGCTCCGCACACAGCCCGCCCCGCCCCGCGCCGCGCACAGCCCGCCCCGCCCCGCTCCGCGCCGCGCACAGCCCGCCCCGCACCGCACCGCGCACAGCCCGCCCCGCGCCGCGCACAGCCCGCCCCGCACCGCGCCGCGCACAGCCCGCTCCGCCCCGCTCCGCGCCGCGCACAGGTCCGCGCTGCTGCGCTTCCCCCTCCGGCTGCGGCTCCTTCCACACGTCTCGTGGTTGGAAACCTGATCAGGATCGTTTTGAGCTCCTCGGCTGCCTTTGGAGCTGGCCGCTGCCGTGGTGCCCGCCGGGAAGCGCTCCCCGCCCGGGCTGGCAGCGCGGGGGGCGAGGACCCTGCCGGAGTGGCCTCTGGAAGGTCGCTCTGAAGAGGGCAGGGTGGGCTCCTGCTTGTCCTTTGCTCTCCCGGGAGCCCAAAGGGAGAGCCTGGGGGCAGAAGGGCTCCTGCTTGTCCTTTGCTCTCCCGGGAGCCCAAGGAGAGACCCTGGGGGCAGAAGTTCCTGCTGCCACCAAGCTGAGGGCAGGAGTTGATCTGCTGGAGGGCAGAGAGGCTTTGCAGAGGGACCTCGACAGGCTGGACAGATGGGCAGAGGCCAAGGGCAGAGATTGAGCACATCCAAGTGCCGGTTCTGCACATTGGCCACAGCAACCCCAGGCAGTGCTACAGGCTGGGGTCAGAGTGGCTGAGAGCAGCCAGGCAGAGAGGGACCTGGGGGTACTGGTTGATTGTAGGCTGAACATGAGCCTGCAGTGTGCCCAGGCAGCCAAGAGGGCCAATGGCATCCTGGCCTGCATCAGAACAGTGTGGCCAGCAGGAGCAGGAGGTCATTCTGCCCCTGTACACTGCACTGGTTAGGCCACACCTTGAGTCCTGTGTCCAGTTCTGGGCCCCTCAGTTTAGGAAGGAGGTTTGTCTGGTGAGGGTTTGGAACACAGCCCTGTGAGGAGAGGCTGAGGAGCTGGGGTTGCTTAGCCTGGAGAAGAGGAGACTCAGGGTGACCTTATTGCTCTCTACAACTACCTGAAGGGAGGTTGTAGCCAGGCAGAGGTTGGTCTCTTCTGCCAGGCAGCCAGCACCAGAACAAGAGGACACAGTCTCAGGCTGTGCCAGGGCAGGTTTAGGCTGGCTGTTAGGAAGAAGTTCTACACAGAGAGAGTGATTGCCCATTGGAATGTGCTGCCCAGGGAGGTGGTGGAGTCACCATCACTGGAGGTGTTCAGGAGGAGACTTGATGGGGTGCTTGGTGCCATGGGTTAGTTGTTTGGGTTGGTTGGTTGGCTGATGGTTGGACGCCATGATCTTGAAGGTCTCTTCCAACCTGGTGTATTGTATTATTATTGTAAGGTGTCCAGAGAAGGGCAACAAAGCTGGGAAGGGGTCTGCAGCACAGCCCTGTGAGGATAGGCTGAGGGAGCTGGGGTTGCTTAGCCTGGAGAAGAGGAGGCTCAGGGGAGACCTCATTGCTGTCTACAACTCCCTGAAGGGAAGTTGCAGCCAGGTGGGGGTTGGTCTCTTCTGCCAGGCACCCAGCCCCAGAACAAGAGGACACAGTCTCAAGCTGTGCCAGGGGAGGTTTAGGTTAGATATTAGGAAGAAGTTCTTCAGAGCAAGACAGATTGGCCCTTGGGATGTGCTGCCCAGGGCGGTGTTGGAGTCACCATCACGAGAGGTGTTTAAAAAGAGCCTGGATGAGGCACTCAGTGCCATGGTTGAGCTGATCAGATGCTGCTGGGTGAGAGGTTGGACTGGATGACCTCAAAGGTCTTTTCCAACCTGGTTAATTCTGTATTCTGTATTCTCTCCTGGGTGGCACGCAGGGGCTTGGGCATACAAAGGGTCATTTTCTTCAGGGGGTGAGGCTGAGGAAGAGTTATCCACCTGCTGAAAGGACAGCTTGGAGGGACGCAGGAGCTTGCTTCTCTTTCTGTCTTCTGCTTTTGCCTCTCTGTGCCACGGGTGAAGTGCTCCCTGGCAAAACGAGTGGTGCCAGCCTGCTGGCATTGTGTGCAAACCGCTCCTGAGTTCAGACTATTTCTGTTTGCCATTGCCTCCCCACACCAGCCCAGACAGTCCCCACACTGTCCCAGACAGTGCAGGACCCATCAGTCACAGGCAGAGCTCATTCCAAGCCCCTGCTTTGGTGTCTGAGGGTGTGGATTTGACGCTTTAGCTGTGATGATGTGAATGGAGCCTAACAGGCATTGAAACAACGCTTGGGCCCCATCCAGCATGGGGCTTGGGTGCTCGGGCAGGGCTTATGAGTAACAAACTCTGCAGAGATCGAGCAAGCAGTGGGGTGCTGCTGGTGGATGGCAGGGGGGTAGGACAGCATGTGTCTGCCACTGTTTGTACAAAGGCTGTGGTAATGTTCTCTGAGTATGTCAAAACAGCAGGCAGAGCAGGCTGGCAATGCTTGCCTGGGCTTTCAAAAGTCTCACAAGAGGCAGCTGAAGGATCTGCATCACCTGGGGCACAGCCAGGGGTCCAAACCTCGAGCCAGAGAAGGAAGTAAAACCTCTTTGTCCTGATGCAGACCCCCAAGAGGGTTTCTAGGTTTCCTGCTGGCTCCTGTGCCCCTCAGGTGTCACTGTGGATTTTGTACAACAGCAAAGGGAGAAGCTGTGAAGGTGCAAGGCATCAAATGCCATCTGTCCCTGCCTCTGCCCTTCAGCTCAGCTCCTGTGTGGATGCTTCAAGAGAGAGTTTTAGTCTGGAGGGGCTGGAAGGTGTCCAGAGAAAGGCCACAAGGAGCAGCAGAGGGCTGGAGCTGCTCTGCTGTGAGGACAGACTGAGGGAGTTGGGGTTGTGCAGGCTGGAGAGGAGAAGACTCCCAGGAGACCTAATTGTGGCCTTCCAGGATCTGCAGGGGGCTCCAAGAAAGTTGGGGAGGGACTTTTGAGGGTGTCAGGGAGGGATAGGACTGGGGGGCATGGAACAAAAAAAGAAGTGGGTAGATTCAGATTGGATGTGAGGAAGAAGTTGTTGCCCATGAGGGTGGTGAGAGCCTGGCACAGGTTGCCCAGGGAGGTGGTGGAAGCCTCACCCCTGGAGTCTGGATGTGGCTGTGAGCGACCTGCTGCAGTGTGAGGTGTCCCTGCCCATGGCAGGGGGCTGGGACTGGCTGAGCCTTGGGGTCCCTTCCAGCCCTGACAGTTGTGTGATGCTGTGAGTTTGGAGATGTGCAAGTCAGGCTTTGCAGTGTGCCAGCACCAGCAGCCCAGGAGAGGCAGAGTCCCCGTTATCCACCCTGGTGACATCCTGACACGGGGCTCAGGAGCCAGGGCAGTCAGGGAGTGCCAGGGCTGGGGCTGCAGCGTGCTCCCTGTGGATCCTCTGGGCTGAGACAGGGCAGAGGCTGGGGGAGCCAGGGCAGTCAGGGAGTGCCAGGGCTGGGGCTGCAGCGTGCTCCCTGTGGATCCTCTGGGCTGAGACAGGGCAGAGGCTGGGGCAGCTGCAGTGCCAGCGGTCGCTAGGGAGAGCCTGGCACAGGACTGTTTCAGAGGTGCTTGAGGGAGCATCTTCAGGCTCTGGCATGATTGGGTGGCTTTTCCAGAGGGGATGCAGGAGTGGAGACACAGACCTGAGAGGCTCCAGCAGTCACCTTGCAGATCTCTGCAGGAAGGGCTTCCCGGCAGAGCCTTGATCCGAACCGGAGCAAAGGCAGCAGTTGCCTCTCGCTTTGCTGTGCAGCAGGACCGAGCTTGTCCCTTCCTCATGAAGGGTTAAAGTCTGGCAGCTCTGTGAGCAGCTGAACAATGGGGTCACAGCATGGAAACTGTCAGGCAACCTTAAATAGAGCTGCTATGATCTGCCCAGTCTGCAATGCTCTGGAAAGCAGGATGAGCAGCAAGGGGAAAAAATTCCTGGAGCCCATGGAGTTGTTTAGGTTAGTCAGGAACAGAGGGAACACAGGCAGCTGAGGGAAGCCAAAGGGTGCCCAGGGGAAGGGGTGGGTGGTGCCAGGGTGGGAGCAGGGTTAAGGAGCCCATCAGGAGGAAGAAAAGGATGAGGCAGACCAGAGGGTAGTCCGGAGAGGGATGATCCCTAGGTGATGCTGCTCTTCCCTAGGTGATGCTGCTGTGACCTCCCACCCCATTCTATGATCCCATGCTTGGTGCCTGGCTGGTTCAGTGGGCAGCTGGTGGCAGCTGGTGGCCCCATCTTAGGGTCATAGAATCACAGACTCACTAAATGGGTTGGCTTGGGAGGGGCCTTAGAGGCCATCCAGTCCCAACCCCCTGCCATGGGCAGGGACACCTCACACTGCAGCAGGTTGCTCACAGCCAGGTCCAGCCTGGCCTTCCAAACCTTCCTTCTGTCAGCACAGAAGGATCAAACAGAGAGCCAGGACTCAGGGCTGGGCTCAGCATTGATGTGGGGGTCCCAGGTCCTTTCGGGGGAAATGAAACCCACCCCTGACCCTAGCAGGGGCTGCAGCATGAGGATGTCTGGCCATTCCTCAGCCAGCAGGCCAGCATCCCAAGCATCCCCAGTGAGGCAGCCAGCAGCTGTGGACTGAACTGGGAGCTCAGCAGCTTCAAAGGGAGTCGGAAACTATTTTATCAGGGCGAGATCAGCGGTGCTGGACGTGATGGGGCTGGGGCTGAGGAGCTCTTACGGGAAGCAGCTCCTGATGTGCTGTCTGAGCACGAGCCTGGCCATGGAGGGGCTCACCCAGGAGCACTGTGCTATGTAGGAGGTCAGACCCAACATCCTTTTGGCCTCCAGCTCCACAGGCAGATGCTCTGCTGGAGCAGTGTCACAGCCACGGAGCCTGGGTGATTTATGCCACTAGCAGAGTTTTTCTTTCCCTTCTTCCTTCCCACTGCCCTGCTCTCCCTCCTTCTCCATCAGCACTGATGGGCAGCTGAGGGCCAAGGGGAGCATGCCAGTGCCACCTGCACCAATGGCCCAGCTCAGAGGCGTCACATGGAATAGAGCCTACTGCCCTACTGTCCCCACACAAGGCAGTGCTTCCTCTGCTTCAGGGCCTCTCATTTGCTGGCCACATCTTCAGAACCACTTGGGGGAAATATGGGCAGATATGGAGGCAGCTCAGTGACCTCAGGAGAGGGCTGTGGCTCCTCTCAGGGCCTGTCCATTCCTTCCAGCATCCCTGTGTGTCTCCCTCGTGAGCTGTGCCCGTTGCCCTGGATGCCCGTGCCACGCTGCCATCCCTGCAACCCACACAACCTCCCCATCTGCTCCTCTCAGCTCTGGCTGCCATCATGGCTAAGACCAGAGCCCTGCATGCCAGGCAGGGCCAGCAGCTGCTCTCTCTGGGGTCACTGGAAGATTTGCCAGGGCAGGTTTGGGGCAGGTTCATGCCAGGGAGAGCTCCAAGGCGCAGAGGGGCACCCCCCAGTGCTACGTGGCATAGTGCTGACCTGAGTGTTTCCACTGGCCTTTTCTTGACCATTTTTGGTCCCTTTCATTTGTTTTTGAATCTGTTCCTCCTCTTTGCCCAAGTTCTTTGTGCTAATTGGGAACTGGCTCCTCTCGGGGTGGGAGGTTTGTCAGAACTGCCTCATGACAGATTTACTTTGTCTCTCTGTCTCTGCATTTTGGCAGTTTGGTTCTTCTGCAATGCTCTGGATTTGGATTTTGCTCCTCACGCTGATATCCTCACAATAGGCAGCCTATGGATTGACTAAATTAAAACATAATGAGCTGGAATGCAGCTGGCAGCTCTGCAAGATCCCCAGCAGCAGGGCGGTGGCTTGCACAGCTGAGTTGTGTCTTGGGGATGGCACAGGCTGATGGCCTCAGCCCTGCTGAGGAGGGGGGAGACCAGGGGGGATGCAGGTGTCCAGCTCAGGGTGGCACTGACACTGTGGCACAGACACCCCACTGGGCAGGGGCTGTGTGTGCCCAGAGGAATAGCATCTTGAACTGCAGTGAGGGGCTCCAGGGTGATGCTCAGGGGAGAGCAGGGCTGCAGGTGCAGGAGGAGGTCAAGCCAGGAGCTGAACAGCTCTTGCTAGAAGGCAGGGAACACAGCTGCTCCTCTTCACCAGTGCTGATCACAGAACCCCAGCAGGGAGGGGTTGGAAGGGACTCTGGAGCTCACCCAGTCCAAGCCCTGCTCCAGCAGGGCACCCACAGCAGCTTGCCCAGGGGCACAGTGCCCGGGGGGGTTGGAAGCTCTCCACACCAGGAGACTCCACAACCTCTCTGGGCAGCCTGCTCCAGGCCTCCAGCACCCTCACAACAAACAACTTGCTCCTCCTGCTCAGATCCAACCTCCTGGCTGCCAGGCTGTGCCCACTGCCCCTTGTGCTGGCCCTGGGCACCACTCAGCAGAGCCTGGCCCCAACCTCTTGCCCCCCACACTGGCTATTTATAACCATCTGATTCTTGCACCCTGCCTGCTCTGGGTGCAGCAATCCTCTTCACCCCACAAATGGAGCCTCCCATTTCCATGCTGTGAGTGCCATCCAAACCTGCTGCTGCACAGTGGCACTTGCAGGGCAGCTTGCAGGGCAGTGTCTGTGTCACCTCTCCCCTCCCCTCGGCTGCAGGCTGTCCTTACAGGGGATGTCTCTCCCTCAGAACACCTTTCCTGCTTCTGCTTCCCTGCAGAGCTGCTGCTTTCGAGAGCAGCCAGCATCCCACACTCCCCTGCAGGCCACCGGTGCTTTGCTAACCTCTTTCAGAGTCGGCTCAGCTTGGCACATCAGCAAATGCTCTCAGAGGAGAGCTCCAACCCTTGTCCTGTGCGTGGAGGTGACACAGACCCCCCCGGGGCAAAGAGCAGGGGAACAGGAGGAAGGGAAACCCTGGCTGGCACCGAGTGTGGAAGGCTGTGGCCAGCCTGGGATTGCCAGAATGTTATCCCTCTTGCAGGGCTGCGGAAGGAGATCCAAACCCAGGGAAGGCCCTTGAGAAATGGCTAAGATGCTGTCCGGGGCGGCGCGGGGGGCGGCTGTGATGGGAAGGCAGGCAGGGAGTGAGCGGCGCAGCAGGGCGAGGAGCGCTTGGCTCTCCCTCCGGAGGAGATCTCTGCTCACTGCAGCCTGCCGCGGCCGCGACCCGCTGCAGCCCCGCTGGGGCTCTGTCACCGCCCGTCCCTCGTCCTGCCGGCACCTGGCAGCTGCTCTGTGCGCGGCGCAGGTATCCCTGAGCTTGGGTCACGCAGGGCAGGCGGCAGGAACCCTGGTGGGACCGGGCCGGGGGGGGAGCTGACATCTGCTGAGAGAGCTCTGAGCAGGGTAGAGCAGCTGCTGAGGGGCCTGGAGAACACTGGGGAGGAGCAGCTGAGGGAGCTGGGGGTGTTGAGCCTGGAGCAGAGGAGGCTGAGGGAGACCTCCTTGCTCTCTGCAGCTCCCTGAGAGGAGGCTGCAGCCGGGGGGGTTGGGCTCTGCTGCCTACTCTCAGGGGATAGAAGGAGAGGAAATGTCCTGAAATTGTGCCAGGGGAGGCTGAGGTTGGAGAGGAGGAAAAATGTCTTTGGTGCCAGAGTGGTCAGGGCCTGGCAGAGGCTGCCCAGGGAGGTGGTGGAGTCCCCATGCCTGGAGGTGTTGCAGCAAGCTGTGGCCATGGCTCCTGGGGCCATGGTTTGGTGGCCATGGGGGGGTTGGGTTGGTGTTGGCCTGGGTGAGCTCAGAGGGCTTTGCCTACCCAAACCCTTCTATCATCCTGTGTTCCCAAGTCTCCCTCAACACCAGGCTGCATTCATTATAGGAGGGGGAAAGCAGCACATTAACAGAGCCCAGGGTGGACCAGATGAGGAGGCTGCCTGGTGTCTGCCTGGCCAGGGCTGGGATGGGTCACAGCCACAGCAGGCTCACGATGGGACTCCCACGGAAAGGCACTGTCAGGGCAAAGGGTGGGAGAAGAGTGGCTGCAGAGCAGTAGGATGGAGAACCAGACCCAGAGCAGCTTCTGTGAGGTACCAGGGCGATTTCCATCTCCCTTCTCAGAGTTTGTCACAGCCAGTGAGGCTCTGAGGCTCTCAGGGGTATGGACAAACACTGCAGCTCTTCTCCCTTAGCTCCAGGTCCACCTTGCTCATGGCAGCAGAATTTCTACTCAGAGAGCAGCTCCCCTCCAAACCCAACCACTCTCCTCCCCAGGGTGGTCAGACAACAGCAGGAACACACTTTCCAAGCTTTCTCCCTTGTCTATTGCCTGGGGGACACCTCTAAGCCCTCCCAGCAAGGCAGGGAAGCATCAAAGCTCAGCAGCGCCCACACGACGTGTGTGCACAACTGCAGTAGGTGGCTGAGTGCAGGCTGAGGGCTGGGTGGGGAAGGATGGGGCTCAGAGAGTCACTGCTGGTTAGTCCAAGGAGGACGTCATCTGGCTGCTCTCCTGCACAGGCAGGCCAGAGCCTTTCCCCCAGTGAGCACTTGCAGTATTTTGGGCAATGGCTTTGTATTGATTTTGGAGCTGGCAATGGCAAGGGCCTCCTCCCACAGCCCTGGGTGACTTGTTCCAGTGCATCTTCTTCTACATCAGATCAGCAAATTAACCTAATGATCAGCCTGATTAAACCTCAGTAAATCAAGGAGGGGATCCATGTCAGCTTCCTGGAAAGACATCAGTCTTGCTTCAGCTCTGAACTTCCCAAATCAGCTCTCGACTTGACTGGCTCTGTCTCTTCGAACCCAATGGGGAGTTGGGACTAGACACCCTCCTGAAGTCCTTCCAACCAATGTTTCTTTGCTTCTATTCATAGCTTGCCCTAGGAGAGTCAACCCTTTACATGGCCTTAGGAGACCACTCTGCTCAGCTCCACTGCAGCACTGGCCATGGTCTGCCTCTTGCTTTTAACCAGGTGTCATGTGCAGCATCCCCACCCAACCCAGAGGAGAAGAGCAGGTCACACTTCAGATCCAAACAGGCCTGGGTGAAAAGACCTCTGCCATGCATTCAGCACAGGATTTGTCACCTACCAACTAGAGTTGTAGTTGGGGGAGTCACACAGAGGGACAGGTGAGCACAGACATCAGGACTCAGTGCCAGGGGGAGGCAGCGCTGCTTGAGGAGGAGGATTTAGAGAAGAAAGGTTCAAAGCTGTGGGTGCTGTGCCTGTGTTCAGCCTCTGGAGCATGGCATGCTGGGGAGGAGCTTAGCAGGTGACCTTGGGGACCCTGCTGATTCGTGTCAGCATGACCATAGAATCATGGAGCTGTCTGGGTTGGAAAAGGCCTCTGAGCTCATCCAATCCAACCAGCAACCCAGCCCCGCCATGGCCCCCAAGCCATGGCCCCAGGAGCCATGGCCACAGCTTGCTGGAACACCTCCAGGCATGGGGACTCCACCACCTCCCTGGGCAGCCTCTGCCAGGCCCTGACCACTCCTCCAGCAAAGACATTTTTCCTCCTGTCCAGCTGAAACCTACTGATTCCTTTGCCCAGGGCTGCTGAATGATGTTTTGTGAGCTCAGGGATTGCCCTCAGCCTGACAGCCAGCTGGTGGCTACCAGTCTGTGAGCACAGCTCTCTGTCAACTGTCTTGGCATCAGCAAGGTGCAAGACTGCAGCCAGCATCCACTAGAGGCCATGAGCTGCCTGCTGGCTGCAAGGACTCTTCCTTTGCCCATTTTTGAGCTGCTGTCACGGGAGGCCTCTCTGTCAGATGTCCCTCAGTGACCGTGAGGGTGAGGGTAAGAAGGAGGAACCAGGGAACTCCTGGCCAGGCAGTCTCACCTCTGTGCCCGGAAAGGTCATGGAGCAGATCCTCCTGGAGGCACTACTGACTCAGAATAGTGAGGAGGTGATTGGGAGCAGTCAGCATGGCTTTGCCAAGGGCAAATCCTGCCTGACAAACCTGGTGGCCTTCTCTGAACAGGTCACAACATTAATAGCTGAGGGGCAAGCAACTGATGTCGTTTGCCTGGCCCTGAGCAAAGCCTTTGACACTGTCCCACACCACATCCTGGTCTCCAGGCTGGTGACACATGGGTTTGATGGGTGACCACCAGATGGATACAGAACTGGCTTGATGGCTGCACCCAGAGAGTGGCTGTCAATGGTCCATGTCCCAGTGGAGGCCAGGGACAAGCAGAGTCCCTCAGGGATCAGTCCTGGGACCAGGCTTGTTCAACACCTTTGTGGGTGCCATGGACAGTGGCACTGAGTGCAGCCTCAGCAAGGTTTGCTGATGACACCAAGCTGTGTGGTGCAGCAGACAGCTGGAGGGAAGGATCCATCCAGAGGGACCTGGACAGGCTGGAGAGGTGGGCACAGCCAACCTCAGGAGCTTCAACAAGACCAAGGGCAGGGTCCTGCATCTGGGTCGAGGCAATCCCAGGCACAAATCCAGGCTGGGCAGGGACTGGCTGGGGAGCAGCCCTGAGGAGAGAGACTTGGGGGTGCTGGGGGAGGAGAAGCTCCCAGGAGCTCTCAGGGTGCACTTGCAGCCCGGAAAGCCAATCAGAGCCTGGGCTGCAGCAGGAGAAGTGTGGCCAGCAGGGCAAGGGAGGGGATTCTCCCCCTCTGCTCAGCCCTGCTGAGACCCCACATGGAGTACTGCCTCCAGTTCTGGAGCCCCTATTCCAAGAGGGATCTGGAGGTGCTGGAAGGTGTCCAGAGCAGGGCCAGGAGGATGATCAGAGGGCTGGAGCACCTCTGCTGTGAGGACAGACTGAAGGAGTTGGGGCTGTTCAGTCTGGAGAAGAGAAGGCTCCCAGGTGACCTCATTGTGGCCTTCCAGTACCTGAGGGGCCTACAAGAAGGCTGGGGAGGGACTGCTCAGGCTATCAGGTAGTGACAGGACTAGGGGAATGGAATGAAGCTGGAGGTGGGGAGATTCAGGCTGGAGGTGAGGAGGAAGTTCTTCCCATGAGAGTGGTGAAGCCCTGGAATGGGTTGTGCAGGGAGGTGGTTGAGGCCCTGTCCCTGGAGGTGTTTAAGCCCAGGCTGGATGAGGCTCTGGCCAGCTGACCTAGTGTGGGGTGTCCCTGCCCATGGCAGGGGGGTTGGAACTAGCTGATCCTTGTGGTCCCTTCCAACCCTGACTGATACTGTGATGCTATGATGATGGGACCCTGCTGCACTGAGGCCATGGGCACAGCTCAGGGGATCTGACTAAGCTGCATTTCTGCAGTAGGGACCATGGCTTCACAGATCATATGGTCCTTGGATACAAAAGCATTCCAGGTTCACAGGACACCCTGGGTGTGTGTAAAGGTGGCTTGGACGTGGTGCTTGGGGATATGGGTTAGGGGTGACCCTTGTCGAGTAGGGTTCTGGTTGGCCTTGGTGATCCTGAGGGTCTGCTCCAAGCTGAGTGTTTCTGTGACTCTGTGATTCTGTGACTGCAGTTCATCTGGACCCTTTCAGGAGATGAGCTTCTCAGCCATCTGATTCCTAAAGGAATCTGTTCCAAAAGCAGTGCAGCAGAAGTGTGGAAGTGCAGCTTGTGAGCCTCCCTGCGCTTTCACCTCCAGCCGCCACAGCCGCTGCTGGGCAAACCGGCACGGCTCCTGCAGAGCAGGCGGAGCCCTGGCAGTCCTCTGCTCGTTTGGCTCTTTGGCAGCTCAGCACCTGCAGCAGCAGGATGTGAGCCCCTAACAAGCATAGCCAGAATGCTGGTTGTTTGAACCTCCTTCTCCAACAGCTCTTCCAGCAGCCTCTCCAGCAGGGGCAGCTGCCACACCCTACAGGCTGCCCTGCCCCTGCGCAGCTTCCCTGGGCGCCCTCCTTGTGTACCTGCCTGCAGAGCCCCTGTGCTCCATCACCCAGCCAACTGTTCACCCAGGCTTTTGCTAGAGAAGTGGCAGATGTGGATGTCTGCAAGGCAGACAGCAGGGAAGCTTTTGGCTGGGGGGATGTAAGTGAGGAGAGGAGGAACCATCAGTGTGGAAAACTGCCAGAGCAGGAGAACAAGGGGTTGGAAGGGACCTCTGGAGATCACCCAGTCTAACCCCCTGCCAGGGCAGGGCACACAGGAACACATCCAGATGGGGCTTGAGAGTCTCCTGACAAAGTGACTCCACAACCTCTCTGGGCAGCCTGCTCCAGGCCTCCAGCAGCCCCACACCAAAGGAGTTTCTGCTGCTGCTGAGGTGGAACCTCCAGAGTTAGAGTGTGTGTTCCTTGCCCCTCTTGTCGCTGGGCACCACTCACAAGAGCCTCTTCTTCATGATCCCCACCCTTCAGAGATATACAAACATTGCTCAGCTGCCCTCTGGGGCTGCTCTTCTCCTGGCCCACAGCCCCAGGGCTCTCAGCCTGTGCTCCTCACAGAGATGTTTCAGTCCCTTCATCATCTTTGTAGCCTCCACTGGACTCTCTCCAGTAGTTCCCTGACCTTGAACTGGGTAGCCCAGCACTGGACCCAGACTTCCAGATGTGGTCTTACTAAGGCAGAGCAGAGTGGAGGAGAACCTCCCTTGACCTGCTGGCCACACTCAATGCACTCTAGGATCTCATTTGCCTTTGTGGCCACCAGGGCACATTGCTGGCACATGGGGAGCTTGTTGCCCCCCAGTACTCCAAGGTCTTCTCCACAGAGCTCTTCCCAGCAGGTCCCTCCTCACCTGTCCTGCTGCAGGGGATTGTTCCTCCCCAGGGGCAGGATTCTGCACTCAGTCCTGTTGAACCTCATGAGGTTGCTCTGCCCAGCTCTCAGCCTGGTCAGGTCTCACTGGACGCCAGCACAGCCTGAGGGGTGTCAGGCACTGCTCCCAGTTTGGATCACCAGCAAACTGGTTGAGGCTCCCCTCCATCCCTTTATCCAGGTCCTTAATAATGATGTTGAGTAAGTCTGAGCCCAGTCCTGACCCCTGCAGAACACCACTGGCTGCAGGTCTCCACCTGTGGCTGACTCCACCAGTTCTGGGCCCCTCAGTTTAGGACATGGAGACACTTGAAGGTGTCCAGAGAAGGGCAAGAAAGCTGGGGAGAGGCCTTGAGCACAGCCCTGTGAGGAGAGGCTGAGGGAGCTGGGGTTGCTTAGCCTGCAGAAGAGGAGGCTCAGGGCAGACCTCATTGCTCTCTGCAACTCCCTGAAGGGAGGTTGTAGCCAGGAAGGGGTTGGTATCTTCTCTCTAGCAACCAGCACCAGAACAAGAGGACGCAGTCTCAAGCTGCACCAGGGGAAGTTTAGGCTGGAGGTGAGGAGAAAGTTCTTCACTGAGAGAGTCATTCGCCATTGGGATGTGCTGCCCAGGGAGGTGGTGGAGTCACCGTCCCTGGAGGTGTTCAGGAGGGGATTGGATGTGGCACTTGGTGCCATGGGCTAGCCATGGGGTCTGTGGTGCCAGGTTGGACTCGGTGATCTTTGAGGTCTCTCCCAACCTTGGTGATACTGTGAGACTGTGACCACAAGCCTCTGAGCTCTGTTGCTCACCCGGCTCTCCATCCACTCTTCCAAGCCACCCTTCCTGGGCTTGCCCACGAGGGTGCCATGGGAGAGGCTGTCCACAGCCTTGCTAAAGTCGAGGTCGACCAGGAGTGTCGTGGTTCCTCAGGGCAGTGCGCGCACGGCATGCCCTGCCCCTGCTCACCGGGGCTGGAGAAGCAGGAGGCTGAGGCCAGAAGGGCTGGGGAGAGAGCAGCTCCCAGGAGGCTGTCAGAGGAGGCTGCTGAGCCCCGGGCGAGCGGCGGCGGCGGCCGGAGCAGCGGAGGTGAGGTCGCGACCTGCAGCTTACAGCAAAACTCAGCAGGAATTAGATCTGTGCCATAAAATAAACACTGCAAGGCTCCGATTTCCAAACAAGCCCCAAGGGCCCCTTTCCCTGCGCCCTTCTGCTGTGACTAATCGTGCTGGTAGGTGTTGGGTCGGAATCAACAATGGCTCTGCGCTAAGGTCACTCCCCTGCTCTGCCTGCAGGTCTAATTTTATCGCCGCTAATGGTGGCGTTTAGGGATGATCGATGTGGCTGCTAAATAAAGGCTTCCTGGGGCGGGCAGGTTGAGGGCTGATATGGCACACCCGCAGCTTTATCATCAAAGGAATTAGCACCGTGGGCAAGAGCTGTGCCGGTTCTCTGCGAGGCTGGATGCTTATGAATGGGGATGGTGGCAGCAGGCAGCCCTGCCGGATAATGAAGCCAGTGCTAACGAGAGAGAGCTCACGGCAGGCTGCATGCCACACAGCGCCCGGCAAAGGCACAGCCCCCACCGCCTTGCTGCGTCTGAAAGTGCTCCCACCTCCAGCTTGGCACCAGAGCTGCTTAACAGGCTGGGAGAGCTGGGGCTGTTCCGCCTGGAGAAGGCTCCAGGGAGACCTCAGAGCAGCCTGCCAGTACCTGCAGGGGCTCCAGGAGAGCTGGGCAGGGACTGTGCAGAAGGGCTGTGGGGACAGGCCCAGGGGCAAGGGTTTGGAACTGGAGCAGGGCAGAGTCAGGTTGGACATCAGGAGGAAGCTCTGCACAGGGGGGCTGGGGAGACACTGGCACAGACTGCCCAGGGAGGTGGTGGAGGACCCAATCCTGGAGTCATCCAAGCTCAGCCTGGCCGTGTCCCTGGGCAGCCTGCTGTGGCTGGAGCTGTCCCTGCTGCCTGCAGGGGTTGGACAGGATGACCTTGGAGGGTCCCTTCCAACCCAATGCAAGCTGTGAAGCTGTGTGAGGTCTGAGGCAAGGAGCAGGAATGCACAGCCCAGGCTCCCCAGGGTCAGCCCGCAGGCTGGAGAGGAGCACCAAGGCTGCTGCTATGCTCGGATGAGGCTTCTCATGAGGAAGGCTTTTGTTTCTCGGGAGAATCGCTCAGCTCCTAGTGAAAGGTCGCAGCCCAGATCGTTTCAGTGGAAAGTGGCCAAGAGGCAGGCAGTTTGCCCCAGGGATGCCACGGGGGTGAGTCACTGGGCTTGTGGCTTTGGAAACTCCTGTCACTGCCCATTAGCTTCTCCGGGACAGCCTCTGGAGCTGGGACTACATCCCCCGTGATGCTCCGTGAGGGCTCGCCTCGGAGCTGCGCTGATGGGGGGTGGTGAAAGTCCTTGGCTGCAGCCCAGCCTGACTCAAAGCCCAGGAGGCCCTTGCATGTCTTCCCTAATGAGAAGGCTCACCCTTTTCCAGGAGAGAGGATATTTTAAGAACCCTTCTGTGAGCTTTGGTTCCAGTTTGAGGGAAAACTTTTGGCCTTTTTTCATCTTGGAAAGGGGACCTGGGAGCACGGAAGGGGGTTGAAGGCAAGAGAGGCAAGATCTGCTCTGGAGGCATCACAGCCATGGGTAGCAGAGAAGGGGCAGCAGTTAAAGTGGGGTTTGGAGAGGAGAACAGTGAACTGTTACCCAGAGCTATGGGGTGGCAGCAAAGGAAGAGAGGATGAGGTCCAGCGGACAGGAATTGAACTGCACCCCAAGCCAGGGTCTGAGGCTGTGGTGGGGAACGCTGGTGGATGTGCTCTCAGATCCTCAGTCCTTGTAGTATCCACAACTAACGTGTGGTGATGCCCACAACATCCCAAGGACACACCTGAAGCATCCTGAGGAGCTCTGGATCCTGATCTTCATTCAAGCTAAAGCTGCCTCACACAGATGCTGCTCCCCCAGGTTCAGTGAGCGAGCAACACTCACTCTCAGCCCCGGGCTGACACCTCCGTGCTCTCTGCACATCTGCTTTCATTTCTGCCCTGCATGTGCCTTTCCCAGCTCCCAGCAGGGTGAGACAGTCAGGGTGACTCTGCAGGCCCATGGGCTGGAGGGGGCAGGGGGGAGAGGCCCCACTTATGGCAGTGCTCTCAAGGACCAGCTGCCTGGATGCCGCGTGGGGCTCTGGGATGTGCTGTAAGAGCAGGGACCGAGGTCACTGCCAGCCCAGGGAAGTCTCAGGAAGGATCTTGCCTTGGTGGAAGGTGGACAATGAGCAGTGCTGCAGCAGCTTGCTGGTCCCTGTGCAGGGTTCAGACCGAGCTCACAGCCAGACAAACTCCCTCGAGGGCAGGTCAGGGGCCAAAGGAGTCGAACTGGTGCCAAGGTTCCCTGCTGTCCTTCTCCATGCAGGAACTCATCAGGCCCCAGCCCTGAGCACCCTGCAGGGCTGGGACTGTGATCCTGCTGCTGAGGCTGATGGGTGGTCCCTCCACAGAGCAATCTGCATACACAGACTCATAGAATAGGTTGGGTTGGGAGGGACCTTGGAGGTCATCCCCGGGATGAGGATAGTCCATACCTTACCCCAGCTTCACTGAGCTCAGGATTGGACTAACAAGGCTCTGGATTTAGTTCAGGAGATCCTCTGGGCATGGGTTTCCTCCACACAGGTAGTGTGCTGCTCCCAGCAGGGTCTAGTGCCCGAACCACACAGACATTCCGATGCCACATGTGGGCAAATCTGTCAGCTACAGCCCCTGAGGTCTCCTGTGGCAGTGCTCCTGCCTGGCAGGATTGGCTGAGGACCAGTCAATGGGTTTGGCTCTGGGCAGTGGGGCTGCTCCAGCTCCTCTCAGCCTTTGAGCAGAGAACTTTCCCATTCTCCTCTGCTGCTACCCCAGAGATGTTCTCAGGTGTGCCCTTCTGTTGTGCTAGCAGAAGGCAAGGCCCCAGGCAGGTGCTTGCCTGTGCCTTTGCCATGCCACAGCTGCTCAGGGGCTGCTCACAGAGCTCCACAGTGGTGTTAGCTCAGAAGAAATTCTTTCCAGTGGAGAGAGAGGCACAGGGCTGCACAGAGCAATCTTGTGGCAGGTGGCCAGCATCAGTTCCTGAGTAGCATTTCCTCTCTTATCACATTGAAAGCGCTAAGAGATCCTCCAGAGGGTCGCTGTTGGATGTCCACAGACAGGGTGCTTTGTGACATTGAGGCCAGTGTCAGTCTTGGGAGGACCTGGGGTGGTCTGAAATGGCAGCTGTGCATCCAGGTGAAGATGCACCTGCTTTGGCTGGAGATGCTTGCTGTGCCTTCCCCTGGAGGGGCACCTAACTGATCTAGGTGGTGTTGGGTCAGGCAGCCTTGGTGTTCACTGCCCAGGGGGTTGCAGTTCTGAGGGTCCATCAGCAAGCAGAGAGGGGTTTCAGTGCAGCTGGAAGGTAGAAATTGCAGCTCTTGGTTTCCTAGGCTGCAGCAACTGTTGGCAGTTCTGGGCCATGGAAAGCTGCACTCCCTGTGGTACTGTTGGAGCTTCCAGAGATGACTGCTTGGTGCTCTACTTGGATCCCCTTCCCTCTGGAAATTGTGGCCATGACCTTGGCTATAGCCTTGCCCTCAGTGTGATGCATGCCAGGAGAGGTGGAGCTGAGGCAGTGTGGCAGAATCACAGAACCCCAGAGTGGTTTGGGTGGGAAGGGAAATTGAAGCTCCTCCAGCCCAGCCCCTGCAGCCAGCAGGGACAGCCCCAACCACAGAAGGCTGCTCCCAGCCCCAAACAACCTGCCCTGCACTGCTGCCAGCCATGGGGCAGCTCCCAGCTCTCTGGGCAGCCTGGGCCAGGCTCTCCCCACCCTCAGCACCAAACCTTTCTCCCTTCTCTCCACTCCCAAGCTCCCTCTCTGAGTTCCAAACCATTCCCCTTGTGCTGGCACCACAGGCCCTGCTCCAAAGTCTGTGCCCAGCTCTCTGCTCAGCCCTTGAAGCACTGCAAGGCCACCAGAAGGTCTGCCTGGAGCCTTCTCCTCTGCAGGCTGAACAACTCCAAGCACCAAGTCACAGTCCAAGAAGAACCTCCAAAGCCTGCTCTGCTTGCAGACAAGGCTCAAACCACCCAGGGGGACAGACCTCTGATAAGCTCATTTGTGCCCCTGGACAAGGACTGGAGGGGAAAGGAAAAACAACCATAATTCAAAGATCAGTCCAGGAAACAAAGCTGAGAGGATGCAGAGCTCACCTGTCCAAGGCTTATCTGCTGGCTCAGGAAGGGAACCTACAAGGACCTTACAATGCTGGCTCAAGCTTTGCCCTGGGGCTTCGGCGCGGTTAGAAGGGGGAGGTGAACCTGAGGCCTGCCAGTGGCAGGGCCTGGGATGTTCTGCTCTCCCCTGCTCTCCCCGGCCAGCCCAGGGAGCCCAGTCTGGGAGCATCCTGTCTCCCCACACCCCGGCGGCCACTGCTCGGGCGGGTGGAGCTGCAGGAGCAGGCGGCCCGGGCGCTGCCGCCGCCTTGCCCCGGGCAGCGCGGGGTGGCTGTCCTCAGGGCTGGAGTCAAGAGCTATAGATGCTGTGATGGGAGCAGGCACATGAATGTAAACAGCAGGCTCCAAAACAGTGGCAGGAGCATTAGCTGATGCTATATGCTGCTGCTTCATGTTTTCTTTGGAGTTGAGGAATAGGTTTTGGAGAGATTTTCCTCCCCGGTTTCTGCTCGTGCCCTTGGACACGGCTCCCTTATCCCCAGCTGACTTGCCTAAGCCTATAATCCCTGGTGCTCAAGAGAGTGAGAAGAAAAGAGGGATTCAGAGTCCAACTGCTTTATGTGTCGGGCTCTAGAAGATTCCTACCATATGCTCTGGCCACCAAGCAAAGGGACTGAGCTCATTCTGCATCCTGTCATGCAGAGCTGTTGTGCACAAGCCGCTGCGGGAGCCGGGGGGGAGCCCTGCCCGGGACCTGCTCAGCACGGCCCCGCTGTGGGCTCTCCCCCCAGCAGGGGAGTGTGTGACAGCTCCTGTGCATCACTCACAGGCTCACAGCATGTTAGGGGTTGGAAGGGACCTCTAGAGGTCATGTGGCCGCGCTGCTTTGCATCGGCAGGCTCACAGGATGTCAGGGTCGCGAAGGACCTCCAGCGATCATCAACCCAACCCCCCTGCCGGAGCAGGAGCAGAGAACCCAGCACAGGTCACACAGGAACACAGCCAGACAGGGCTGGACAGGCTCCAGAGAAGGAGACTCCACAACCTCTCTGGGCAGCCTGCTCCAGGCTCTGGGACCTCACAGGGAAGAAGTTCCTCCTCGTGTTGAGGTGGAACCTCCTGTGCTGGAGTTGCCATCCATTGCTCCTTGTGCTTTCCCAGGGTGCTGAGCAGAGCCTGTCCCTGTCCCCTCCCTCCTGACCCCCATTTATTAAATCCCCTCTCAGTCTTCTCTTCTGCAGACTGGAAAGCCCCAGGGCTGCTCTCAGGCTCTCCAGGGAAATGTGCCAGGCAGCAAGCAGGGCAGGTGCTGGGCACCCACCTCAAGCAGAGGGCTTGAAGCAGAAGACATCTCAGAGCTCACTCTGCCCTCTGAGAACCAGACAACTCGTGGCCAAAGACATTAGTTAGAGCAACCCCTGGCACATGGAGGAGCCTCCATGACCATCCCCATGGTTTAGGCTGGAGGTGAGGAGAAAGTTCTTCCCAGGAAGAGGAATTGGCAGGTGGTGGAGTCCCTGTCCCTGGAGGTGTTCACAGGAGGCTTGGATGTGGCCCTTGGAGCCATGGGTTAGTTGTCAGGAGCTGTTAGGTAATAGGTTGGACTTGATGATCTCTGAGGGCTTTTTCAGCCTGCTTGACCCTGTGATTCTGTGCTCTGCTTCTGGCCCTGTCCTGCCAGGGGCACCGTGCTGGCTCCCCTGCCTGATGCCAGGCGCTGTCACTCCCTAGGAATGCCCAGCTGGGCACATCCAGCTGCTTGGCTAGCCAGGGTGTTGCCACAGCACTCCAAAGTATCAGGTTATAGCAGGCAGGATGGATCCCTGTTAGCTTTGACAGCCTGTGTTGGTTCGCTCACGTGCTTGGGTACAACCTGGGAGCAGCTGCTGGCATGGAGGAGATGTTTACTGCTAGCTGGGATGAAGCTCTCTCTCCCATGTCCCTCCTGCCAATGAAGGCTGCTGCTGCCTTATATTGCAGTGCAAGATGAGTTCCCAGCCTGGGCTCAGTGTGCTGTCACATACCTGGCCCCAGCGCAGCCTGCAGCCCTGGTCCTCTCCAAGCCTTGTTCCATAATGACAAGCACCATCACTGCTGGGGTCTGTGCACCAGGGCCACACACCCTGTGGGTGCCTTCCAGAGGCACAGCACAATTCCAGGGAGCAGGCAGCACCGCCAGCCTTTGCTCTTCAGATCCAAAGATCTGCTGGAGAGCAGTGAAGGGGAAAAGGACCTGGGGGTCCTGGTGGATGGAAGGTTCATCAAGAGCCTGGGCTGGATCAGAAGGGCTGTGGTTAGTAGGTCAGAGAGGTTCTCCTCCCCCTCTGCTCTGCCCTGCTGAGGCCACATCTGGAACCTTGTGTCCAGTTCTGGGCTCCTCAGGGCACTGCTTGAGAGAGTCCAGCACAGAGCCACAGAGCTGCTGCAGGCAGTGGAACATCTTCCTCACAAGGAGAGCCTGAGGGAGCTGAGGGCTCTGTAGCTGGGAGAGGAGGAGCCTGAGGGTGACCTCCTTGCTGGTGCTAAAGCTGTGCAGGTGATGCCCAGAGGCTGGGGCCAGGCTCCTCTGGGTGATGCCCAATGCCAGCACAAGGGGCAGTGGTGGAAGGTGAGGCAGAGGAAGTGCCATGGAAACAGAAGGATATTTTTTTTCCCTGTGAGGGTGACAGAGGCCTGGAGCAGGCTGCCGGGGGGCTGTGGAGTCTCCTTCCCTGGAGGAGCTCAAACCCCACCTGGATGTGTTCCTGTGTGAGCTGCTCCAGGTGACCCTGCTCTCCAGGTGCCTTCCAGCCCCTACCATTCTGTGATCCTGTGATCCCTGGCTGCAAGTCAGGAGCAGCCCCAGGGCAGAGGCCGTGGCTGGGGATGTCCACGTGCAGCCCTCCAGCACCGTTTGATGGAAGAGGAGCAACCACCAGGTCCCCAGGCTGGGCTGCTGGGTTGGCTGAGCTGGACACCTCCATTCCCGCTGGCATCATCTCACTTCCACCAGCAGCTGGCAAGCTCTGCTCTTTGTTTTTCCAGTAAATCAAACTCCTTCTGGGGAGATGTGGACTTCCAAACACTGCTCAGTCACTTCATCATCTTTTCTTGGAGAAGTTAAATGAACTGACCTGCTTGAATCTCTCACCACAACGTGCCCTTAGGATCCAGTGGCTTTCCTGCAGCTCTTTGCTGAACTCCTTCTTCTTTCTCATTTGTCAGGGTCTTAAAAAGAAACTCAGAAGACTAAAAATAGGAAAACTCTCCCAGGATGGTCTTATCAATGTCACAGATAACTCTGACACTCTCCTCAGCAGCAGCCTTGCCCAAAGGCTGCCTTCCTGCAAAGACAAAGCATGGCTGTGGTAATGTGGGGCATAGGCAGTGATCCCGAAGTCATTTCCAAGGTCGTGGATGCTGCCCTGCTGGTGCCATTCTGATGCTGCCCTGCTGGTGCCATTCTGATGCTGCCCTGCTGGTGCCATTCTGATGCTGCCCTGTCAATGACATTTTCATCTTCCTTCCTGAAAGTGCAACATTCATCTGGCTTAATAACATTCCAGTTGGTGCTGCCCCTGGGTCACAGCAACCCCTTGGGGAGCCACAGGCGTGGGGAGGGGTGGCTGGAAAGCTGCAGCTGGGAGAGGGCCCTGGGGGTGCTGGTTGGCAGTCACTGACCAGGAGCCAGCAGGGGCCAAGAAAGCCACTGGCAGCCTGGCTTGGGTCAGGAGCAGGGTGGGCAGCAGGGGCAGGAGGTGACCATCCCCCTGTGCTCAGCACTGGGGAGGCCACAGCTGCAGTGCTGTGCTCAGCCCTGGGCCCTCTCTCCAGGAAGGACACTGAGGGGCTGGAGCCTGTGCAGAGCAGGGCAGCCAGGCTGGAGAAGGGCCTGGAGCCCCTGGGCTAGAGGGGCTGAGGGAGCTGGGGGTGTTCAGCTGGAGCAGAGGAGGCTGAGGGAGACCTCCTTGCCCTCTGCAGCTCCCTGCAGGGAGGTTGGGGTGAGGAGGGGACAGCCTCTGCTGCTTGGTGCCAAGGGACAGGAGCAGAGGAGATGGTTCCAAGCTGCCCCAGGGGAGCTCAGTCTGGAGCTCAGGAAATCTTTCTGCCCTGGAAGGGACCTCAGACAGTGGAAGAGGCTGCCCAGGGCAGTGCTGCAGTCACCATCCCTGGGGGTGTTCCAGCAGTGTGGAGCTGGAGCTTAGGGACAGGGTTTGGTGCTGAGCCTGCAGTGCTGGGTGGAGGTTGGACTGGATGAGCCTGGAGCTCTCCTCCAACCAGAGGGCTTCTGTGGTTCTGTACAGGCAGGAAGGCCCAGTGAGCCCAAACCCCAGCTGCCACAGCCTTCACACTCCTGCATGCGCTGCCTGCTGAGATCCTTCCACCACAACACACCTCCTGACCCTGGGAGCACACAAATGTGTCTCCAGGGCTGCTGACAGAGAGCTGGTGTTCCATGATCCACAGCATGGGGTGGATTGGAAGTGCAGCCCTTGCCATGGGCAGGGACAGCTCCCACCAGCACAGCTCGCTCAAGGCCTCATCCAGCCTGGCCCTGAAGAGGGAGGGGGCAGCCACAGCCTCCCTGGGCAACCTGTGCCAGGCTCTGCCCTCCCTCACTGCCAAGAATGTCCTCCTCTGTTGCCTCTCTGTCCATTTTGGCCAGTGAGGATCTTGAGCACAGAGTGTCACCCAGTGCCAGTGTCCAGGCAAGGTCAGTGTCCTGGCTGGCACCTCCAGAGCCCAGCCTGCAGACAGCCCTGTCTCAAAGCCCTGCTTCAAGAGCAGGAGCAGCTTTCCACCCCCTTGCAGTAGTCTTCTATCATCTTGCCACAGCCTCATCTGGGACCGATGTCAAGTTAAGAGGCTGACAGTTTACTCTATGCTCTGTAAATATTTGTACACTGCTGGCCTTTTCCAGTCCTTTGGAACAATATCCCAGCATTTGTTCAAAATAAACACTGGAGGGGTGGAGCTGAAGGCCCAGTCCTTTATAACCCCCTGCCTGCAGATGTTCAGGTCCCTGCTGGCTGCAGGACAGGCTCTGGCTCCCTGGCTCAGCTGCCCGACCTGCCACCACTTGGGCAGCAGCTCCACTGCTGCCTGCTGGCAGCATGCAGATGCCACACTGAGGCCGGGCAAGAAAGGCATCCAACAGATGAGAAACCTGCTGTGGCTGGGGGCAGTGACCCAGCAGGCAGCACCAGACTCCCAGCCCACTTGTAAGTCTCAGCTCCTGCAAAGAGACTGCCAGGAGATGAGGGCTGTGGACTGGGGCAGCGTCAGACGAGGCAGAGGAGGGATGGAGACCTGCAGTGGCTTGGCCAGAAAAGAGGCAGGGCTGGAGGAGCAACACCCAGCAGGAGTAGGGGGCAAGGCCATGGATGTGTGAGGCCTGGGGTGTCAGATATGAGGATGGGAGGAAAGCTTGGCCTCCAAACCCATCAGCACTCAGAACTGAGTAGCACAGCCTCACAGTATCACCAAGGTGGGAAGAGACCTCCAAGATCATCGAGTCCAACCTGGCACCACAGACCCCAGGACTAGACCATGGAACCAAGGGCCACATCCAATCCCCTCTTGAACACCTCCAGGGATGGGGACTCCACCACCTCCCTGGGCAGCACATCCCAATGGCCAATCACTCTCTTGGTGAAGAACTTTCTCCTCACCTCCAGCCTGAACTTCCCCTGGCACAGCTTGAGACTGTGTCCTCTTGCTCTGGTGCTGGTTGCTAGAGAGAAGAGATCAACCCCCTTCCTGGCTACAACCACCCTTCAGGTAGTTGTAGAGAGCAATGAGGTCTCCCCTGAGCCTCCTCTTCTCCAGGCTAAGCAACCCCAGCTCCCTCAGCCTCTCCTCACAGGGCTGTGCTCAAGGCCTCTCCCCAGCCTTGTTGCATGTTGTGTGTTGAGTGTTCCCCACTGCTCCCATTCCTGGTTAGGAATTCAGGCCAAAGTGAAGAGCTCCAGCCAGGCACAAGGCTGAGCAAGCCTGAGGAGCTAAGGAGCACTCCCTCCATGTGCCATAAGCTGTCTGCCTCAGGACTAGGCACTGAGTTTGCCAGAGGAGCCAGGAGAAAGTGGGGATTCATAGGGTGCCAGGCTGGAAGGGACCCCAGGGACCATCTGCTCCAACCTCTCCAGCTCACAGCCCAGTTGCTGCTGGCCCAGCACCCTGTCAGGGCTGAGCCTTCAAACTGCCCAGGGACTGCAGGGACCCCACCACTGCCCTTGGGAGATGATTCCAGTGCCCAGCTGTGCTCATGGAGCCCAATGCAGTGTCCCCAGCAGCGCCTTGTCCCCAGCAGCCTTGGCTCTGCCATGGGACTCCCTGTCCCAAGGGAGTCTCCCTGCTGCTGGTGGCCTCCCTTGATGTCCTGGTCCCTGGCAATGAGGTCTGCCCTGAGCCTTCTCTCCTCCAGGCTGAACAACCTCAGCTCTCTCAGCCTTCCCCCACAGGGCAGAGGGCTTCCAGGCCTCTGATCCTTCTCCTTCAGATTCTCTTCCTCCCCACTGCCTGTATAAAGAAGCTGTGATGCTCCCAAAGAGCCAAGCTTGTTTAAAACCTGTTAAAGCAACCTAGGGAAGCAAAAGGGCAAGTGGAATGCAGGAGTCCTGCCCTGCCACGGAGAGCAGGACAGCAGTGCCAGCTGAGGGGCATAAAAAGCCTGGTCCCTGCAGAGGGCCTGGTGCAGCTGTTGGCTGGTGGGGTCAAGGTGCTGCCCTACCTCCTCCTCTAAGGCACAAAGCTTGGCCACAAGGCAGCATGGGGGAGCACAGGCATCCTGCAGAGCTACTGCCCAGAGGCAGGGACATGAGTTGGATATGGAAGCCATTTCTTGGTTGTTTTTTGGCTGTTGCTGTAGCCCAAAGCAGAGAAGATGCCACCACTGGCTCTTCTGGCAGCTGAGTAGCACCTCTGACCTCGGTAGTGCCTTGCAGTGTGACAGCAGTCACTGGGCTGCAGCTGGAAGGTGTCCCTGAATCACAGAATCATCAAATCCAAGTTGGAAGAGACCTCAGGGCTCTCCTGGTCCAATCTTTCTTGGCCAAAGCACAGTCTAGGCCAGCTGGCCCAGCCCCTGCCCAGCCCAGCCTTGCAAGTGTCCAATGCTGGGGACTCCACCACTGCCCTGGGGAGATGACTCCCATGGTTGAATGTTCCCCTCATGTCCAGTCCCCAGCAGTAACCTGTCCTCCTTCTCTTTTCCATGGGACTCCTTGCCAAGAGGAGTCTACAGCTCCTTTGTGACCACCATTTAAATACTGGAACATGATCAGAGGGTCATGGAATCATTTGGATTGGGAAGGAGACCTTTAAAGGTCATGAGGTCCGAGCCCCCTGCAGTCAGTGGGGACATCACAGATGATGAGGTCTCCCATGAGCCTTCTCCAGGCAGAGCAAACCCACCTTCCTCAGTCTTTCCTCTCATGGCAGTCTCAGTCCTTGGATCATCTTTGTGGCCCTTCTCCAGACCCTCTCCAGCCTGTTTTTGTGTACAGCAGGGACCAGAGCTGAGTGCAGCACTCCAGGTGTGGTCTGCCCAGCGCTGAGCAGGGTGGGACATGGCTCTTCATCTCTGTTGGTGATGTCTTTGGGGATGCCACCCAGCATCCTGTTGGCTTTCTCTGCCTCCTTGGCTCATGCTGAGCTTGTCACCCACCAGCACCCCCAGGTCCCTTCTCCCAGAGCTGCTCCCCAGCTGGGTAGATCCCAGCCTGGGTTGTGTTCTCCCAGATGCAGGACTTTGTCTTCCCTTCTCGCAGGTGCCAACAGCATTCCCAGCACACAGAGGGGAGAGTTCAGGCTGCAGAAGGCTGGCAGGGAAGGAGGGCAGGAAAGCAAGAGTGCGTCAGAGCCTGGGGAGACACTGAGCAAGCAGCCTGGGAGCCTGGCACCAGCGCTGCTGCTGTTTCTCTGCTCTGTAATGGCAGGAGGTTAAGATAACACAAAGCAAGACAAAAAAAAAGGCTCACAAGATGCCACAGGGAGGACAAACGTCCTTGGCTCTCCATCCTCCAGAGGAGGCTGGCTGGGGGAACCCTCTTGGGCTGCATGCAGCCCTGCTGTGGGTTTAACAGCTGCACAGCCAGGAGTCGAACCACACCAAGCGTCTGGGGGTGGGCAGGGAGGCAGGCAGCAGGGCTTGGGAGAGAGGAGGAAACCAGGGAGGAGAAGCTTGGGTGAGAGCTGATCGGTGGTGCCAGCTGGGGCTGGCAGGGTCAGGCCCCAGCCTGCAGCCTGGGCTCTGCCAGGGCGCTGGGAAGTGGTCGTGGAGCAGATAGCCCCAGGCAAGGCTCCCTCCGGGGGCTGCTCCGCTCCCCAGGAGCGCTGACCGGCTGTGAGGCAGACCCCGCGGCCACGGGGGGCAGAGCTGCTGGCAGAGCCGCGGCGTGCTGATGAGGATTTATGAGATGTCTGAGGGGTCAGCAGCCCCCACCCTTGGCACGGCGAGGCGTGGACCATCTCCTCAGCGCCATAAATCTGGCCTGTCTTCCCAGCCCCGGCGCAGCTGGATTCGGGCCCTGGTATGCGATCCGCATCCCGGGCCAGCACGCTTCCAGCGAGGGGCGGCAGGGAGGAGGGGGCCCGGCGGCGGCGGGCAGGGCTGCGGCCGGCGGGCACGGCTCGCCTGGGCGCCCCGGGGCGGAGCGGCAGGCGCGGCTGCGCTCCCCGCCGGGGACGGCCCGGCAGGGCTGCGGAGGCTTTCCCAGGGACACATTCCAGTCCCCTGGGTCATGGCAGCTCCCTCGGACGTTGTTTTGTGAAGCTCCCAAGCGGATCTCTGACAAAGCGCAGCGCGGCGCCCGGCAAGCGACACCTCCCTGCGCCGCGGCAGCGCAGAGCTGCCCGCAGGGCAGCGGCGAGGGGACCTCTGCCAGCTCTGCCCGGGCACAGAGCAGTGTGTGGCAGCGCAGAGCTGCCCCGCAGGGCAGCGGCGAGGGGACCTCTGCCAGCTCTGCCCGGGCACAGAGCAGTGTGTGGCAGCGCAGAGCTGCCCCGCAGGGCAGCGGCGAGGGGACCTCTGCCAGCTCTGCCCGGGCACAGAGCAGTGTGTGGCAGCCCCAGAGGTGCCAGCTCCCTGGGGGCACAGCAAGGAGCGAGGCCAGGTAGATGTTGTGCATAAAGAGAAGTCTGCCTGGGAGAAGTGGATGCAGACATTCCCCAAACACTCCCTTCTGAAACCAAGAGGGGCAACGGCATGGGCTGCAGAGCTGGGAAATGCCAGGGTGCATGCACTGGTGCAGAAAGGACCGGGGGTGCAGGGTGCTGAGCAGCTCCCCAGCAGCCAGCAGTGCCTCCTGCAGCCCTCAGGCAGCTGGGTGCTGGCTGCAGCCAGAGCAGGGTGGGCAGCAGGGCAGCAGAGGGGATTTGAGCTGGGAGAGGGGAGACTGAGACTGGAGAGAAGGAAGAAATTCTTTGCAGTGAGGGTGGGGAGAGCCTGGAACTGAGTTCACCTTCTGGAAGGCTGTCCCCAGCTGTGCTGCTATCCTCCAGTGCATGGAGCTGCCCCAGAGTTCATCTGGTCCAACCTTTCTAGGTGACACTGGAGTTGAAGTGAGCTGGCTCAGCAGCCTGGCAAGCTGAGTCTTCAAAGTGTGCAGTGCAGGGACTCCACCACTCCCCTGGGAGATGATTGTTGGGAGATTATCAACAGGACTGTGGGCAGCAGAGGGGATCCTGCCCCTGGGCTCTGCTCTGCTCAGCCTCCCCTCCAATCCTGCCTCCAGCTCTGCTGTCCCCAGCAGCAGCAGGACACAGAGCTGTGGAGAGAGTGCAGAGGAGGCCCCAAAGATGCTGCCAGGGCTGGAGCAGCTCTGCTGGGAGCACAGGCTGAGGGAGCTGGGGCTGTGCAGCCTGCAGAGGAGAAGGCTCCAGGGGCTCCTCAGAGCTGCCTGCCAGGACCTGAAGGGATCCTGCAGACGTTCCCTGAGGGTGTCTGAGCCAGGTCAAGGGGAAATGGTTTGGAGCTGAGGCAGAGCAGGGCTAGAGTGGAGCTGAGGAAGAAGTTCTTCAGAACAAGGGTGGGGAGAGCCTGGCACAGGCTGCCCAGGGAGGCTGTGGCTGTCCCCTCCCTGGAGGTGTTCCAGGCCAGGCTGGATGAGGCCTTGAGCAGGCTGTGCTGGTGGGAGGTGTCCCTGCCCAGGGCAGGGGGCTGGAGCTGGATGGTCTTGAAGGTCCCTTTCACCTGAAGCCATTCTATGATAAGTGATGGATAAGGTCCCACAGCAACTGGAGACGCCAGCCCCGAGGACAGATGGGCTGCAGTTCAGCTGGATGGGAAACCACTGCCTCAGAGGTTGGAAGGTGTCTTCAGTTCCCTTTGGTGCTTACTCCTGCAGGCAGTCCTGGTTCCTGGTATTTTGTGTGGTCAGGGCAGTGTTTAGTGGCTGTGTGGCAGCCATGGTGGATCCTCCTTGGCCTCTTCCAACAGCTAAGCCCAGCACAGCCCTGTCCTCTGTCCCCCCAGGAATCTTAGCTCAGCTCAGAGAGAAGGGTGGTAGCAATGTCCCCCCAGTGCCCTGCAGCTCACTCCAGAGGACAATAACTGCCACAGGAGCTGAGCCCCAGCTGGCAGCTCTCTGTGCACAGCTCCCTGCCACCTGCAGCATGCTGCTCCCGTGGGATGCTCTCCCTGCTCTCTTTCTCCTCCCCGAGGCAGGCAATCACTTCTTTGCCTCCTGCTTGGCTGGAAAGCCTTCTCCTGGTGTGCCAGCTGGAGTGCCACTTCCACAAGGCCTCCTTTGCTGAGCAGCAGATACCTCCTGTCTCAGAGCCTCCTGAGCTGCACCACCATTTATCTTTGGGTTTCCACTGGCTTCACATTTCCTGCTTTCCTCTTCCAGATCATGATCCCTGACTGGATGTTTTACAGCTCTGCTTTGCTTCCCACATACCACTGCAGAGATAATCTCTGAGCAGTGTCTTTTCTCCTTGGTACTTACTGAAGGGGAGTGGAAGTAACTGAGCTATTACAGCCCAAATGTGTCTTTGAACCCCCCAGCAAAGCTCCTCTCTGACCACTCATCCTCCTGCCAGGAACTGGGATCTCTGCACTTCCCAGGGATTTGCTTTCTGTCTGCTTCTCCTTTAAATCCCCAGGAGCCTGCTGGCAGTGTGGGCTGGGCTGATGCCTCTGCCCAGTGGAGAATGCCTTGCTCTTGGCTTTGTTGTTTCCTTTAATCTAAACTAAGTCATTCACCCAGAAAGTTCAGGGCTCTGCAGAGGTGACACTTTGGGCCCCATCCCAGGTGAATGTTCCTGTGCCCTGCCAGCTCCCAGAAGGTCTTTCTAGCACTCTGCAAGTCCAGAGTCAGCTCTTATAAACTTGCCACAAGGGGTGAGAGCTCACAAAGCAAGAGAAGCAGCTCTTCACTGCCTGCCTGCTTGCCTGCTCTTGGTGCTGCTTCCCAGCACCTCCACCTGAGCCACAGAGCAGAGCCAGGGCACACAGAAATGTCCTGAAAGCAGCTGGACCCAGCCTGGGGCACTCGGCCCTGACCCTGCTCCCACCACAGCCATTGCCAGGAATCCTCTTCCCCTTTGCTTTCTCACAAGTGAGGGTGAGGAGTTTTCTGGAGTACCAGAAGGAAAGACACATGGAATCACCACAGCCATGGAATCACCACAGCCATGGAATCACCACAGACATGGAATCACCACAGCCATGGAATCACCACAGTCATGGAATCACCACAGGCATGGAGTCACCACAGACATGGAGTCACCACAGACATGGAGTCACCACAGGCATGGAATCACCACAGCCATGGAATCACCACAGTCATGGAATCACCACAGGCATGGAATCACCACAGCCATGGAATCACCACAGCCATGGAATCACCACAGTCATGGAATCACCACAGACACGGAATCACCACAGGCATGGAATCACCACAGGCATGGAATCACCACAGACATGGAATCACCACAGGCATGGAATCACCACAGTCATGGAATCACCACAGCCATGGAGTCACCACAGGCATGGAATCACCACAGCCATGGAATCACCACAGACACGGAATCACCACAGACACGGAATCACCACAGGCATGGAATCACCACAGACATGGATCACCACAGCATGGAATCACCACAGTCATGGAATCACCACAGACATGGAATCACCACAGGCATGGAATCACCACAGACATGGAATCACCACAGGCATGGAATCACCACAGTCATGGAATCACCACAGACATGGAATCACCACAGTCATGGAATCACCACAGACATGGAATCACCACAGACATGGAGTCACCACAGCCATGGAATCACCACAGGCATGGAATCACCACAGACATGGAGTCACCACAGACATGGAGTCACCACAGACATGGAATCACCACAGCCATGGAATCACCACAGCCATGGAATCACCACAGGCATGGAATCACCACAGACATGGAGTCACCACAGACACGGAATCACCACAGACACGGAATCACCACAGACATGGAATCACCACAGGCATGGAATCACCACAGCCATGGAATCACCACAGGCATGGAATCACCACAGGCATGGAATCACCACAGGCATGGAGTCACCACAGGCATGGAGTCACCACAGTCATGGAATCACAGAATGATGTGGGCTGGAAGGGACCTCAGACATCATCTGTCCAACCCCCTGCCATGCCCAGGGACACCTCTCAGCTAAGAGTCAGCTGCTCAAGGCCTCATCCAGCCTGGCCTGGAACACCCCCAGGCAGGGCACAGCCACAGCCTCCCTGGGCAGGCTGTGCCAGGTTCTCCCCACCCTTGTTCTGAAGAACTTCTTCCTCAGCTCCACTCTAACCCTGCTCTGCCTCAGCTCCAAACCATTTCCCCTGGGCCTGGCTCAGACACCCTCAGGGAAAGTCTGCAGGATCCCTTCAGGTCCTGGCAGCAGCTCTGAGGTGCCCCTGGAGCCTTCTCCTCTGCAGGCTGCACAGCCCCAGCTCCCTCAGCCTGTGCTCCCAGCAGAGCTGCTCCAGCCCTGGCAGCATCCATGTGGCCTCCTCTGAACTCTCTCCACAGCTCTGTGTCCTGCTGCTGCTAGGGACAGCAGAGCTGGAGGCAGGATTGGAGGGGAGGTCTGAGCAGAGCCCAGGGGCAGGATCCCCTCTGCTGCCCACAGTCCTGTTGATAATCTCCCAACAATCATCTCCCAGGGGAGTGGTGGAGTCCCTGCACTGCACACTTTGAAGACTCAGCTTGCCAGGCTGCTGAGCCAGCTCACTTCAACTCCACTGTCACCTAGAAAGGTTGGACCAGATGAACTCTGGGGCAGCTCCATGCACTGGAGGATAGCAGCACAGCTGGGGACAGCCTTCCAGAAGGTGAACTCAGTTCCAGGCTCTCCCCAGCCTCACTGACAACAATTTCTTCCTCCTCTCCAGTCTCAGTCTCCCCTCTCCCAGCTCAAAGCCATTGTCCTCATCCTGGCACTCCCAGCCCTTGTCCCAAGTCCCTCCCCAGCTCTCCTGGAGCCCTTCAGGTCCTGGAAGGCTGCTCTGAGGTCTGCCTGGAGCCTTCTCTTCTGCAGGCTGCACAGCCCTGACTGGGTGGCTGCTGCCCTGTCCCAGAGGATGGAGATGCAACCCCAGGGACCAGTCCCCAGGCCTCTCCAGCTGCCAGTGCCTGGTGCAGTGGGCAGGAGGTGCAGTGAGTGCCAGGAGCACCCTGGGAGCACACTTTGCAGCGAGGCACCCAGAGGGCAGGGCTGGCAGGGGCTGTGCTGGGGGTGGGCATGGCACACACACATCTTGAGGAGCAGAGCCCCAGGCTCTTGGCAGGGCTGGCTGCCACCTCCTGCATGCTCCCAGCCCACACCACACAACCAGAGGGGAGATGTCCACACATGGCTCTTGTGGAGCCCTTCTCTAGCAGCTCTGGGGAGCTGCCTCTGCTGCCTGTCACGTAGCTGCCTGGCTGCAGGAATGTGCTGCTGTGTCTGTCAGGGGATTACTGCACTTTCCTGCCCTGCTTTTCCCCTTGGAAAAGCCCTTTCTGTCTGCAGGGCCCAGGCAGGATCTCTGGGCTGGGTAAAGCTTTGCCCCACATGGAACAAGCTGGGCTCCTGCTGCTGTCCCTGTGCCTGTCTCAGCTCTGGAGAGGAGCAACCAGCAGGCTGCTGCCACCAGCCAAGCTGCCTGCTCAGTGTGCTGAACCTGCCTGCTTTTGCCCCAGGAGAGGCTTAGGTTGCACATTGGGACACATTTCTTCACCAAAAGGCTCCCTGGGCACTGGCCCAGGCTGCCCAGCCTGGTGGTGGAGTCCTCATCCCTGGAGGGGTTTGAAAGGTGTCTGCATGAGGAGCTCAAGGACATGGTCTAAGAGCTGTGTGCAGGGAGAGGTCAGCCTGTGGTTGGACTCCATCATCTCATTGCTTCCTACAGCTGCCTGAAAGGAGGTTGCAGTGAGGTACTGGAGAAGAGAAGGCTCCGAGGTGACCTCATTGTGGCCTTCCAGCATCTGAAGGGGGCTACAGGAAGGCTGAGGAGGGACTGCTCAGGATCTCAGGGAGTGATAGGACTAGGGGGAATGGAATGAAGCTGGAGGTGGGGAGATTCAGGCTGGAGGTGAGGAGGAAGTTCTTCCCCATGAGAGTGGTGAAGCCCTGGAATGGGTTGTGCAGGGAGGTGGTTGAGGCCCCATCCCTGGAGGTGTTTAAGCCCAGCTGGATGAGGCTCTGGCCAGGCTGCTCTAGTGTGGGGTGTCCCTGCCCATGGCAGGGGGGTTGGAACTGGATGATCCTTGTGGTCCCTTCCAACCCTGACTGATACTGTGATGCTATGAAACTAATGACAGGACAAGAGGAAATAGCCTTGAGCTGCACCAGGGGAGGCTTAGGGTGGAGATGAGGAAACATTTCATTGCTGCCAGAGTGGTCAGGGCCTGGCAGAGGCTGCCCAGGGAGGTGGTGGAGTCCCCATGCCTGGAGGTGTTGCAGCAAGCTGTGGCCATGGCTCCTGGTTTGGGGGCCATGGTGGGGCTGGGTTGGTGCTGGACTGGGTGAGCTCAGAGGCCTCTTCCAGCCCCAAGAGCCCTGGGATTGTGTGACAAGTCCTGGTGGCTCAGGCTTGACCTTAGAAAGAAATTCTTCAGAGAGAGAGAAGTTGCACACTGGGATGGGCTGCCCAGGGAGGGGTGGGGTTGACACCCCCGGGGGTGTCTAAGCAGAGCCTGGATGAGGCACTCAGTGCCATGCTCTGGTTGATTAGGTAGGGCTGGGTGAGCAGTTGGACTCCATGATCTTGAGACCTCTTCCAGCCTGGCTGATCCTGTGATTCTGTGTGATCAGAGGCAGCTCAGACAGCAGCAGCCATGGCTGTAAAGCCTCCAGCTCCACAGGCTGGAGACCCTCAGGCAGGCATCCTGCTGGAGAGCCCCAGAAGAGAGCTGAGGAGACCTCAGAGGAAGAGCTGCAGGACTGGGAAGGTGCTGGCACTGCTGGGTGGGCCCAGCTGGGGCTGTCTCCTGTGTCTGCTGCCACCTGCACCGCTGCTGCAGCTGCTCTGCCAGCTGGAGCCTTCAGCCTCCTGATAACCCAGAGGAGCTGCTGGCTCCAGGGGGCCTCCTCTGCAGCCTTCTCCCTGCACACTGGCTGCTGAAACCCCTCCCTCAGCTTTGAAACCCCCAGGGATGGGGACTCCACCACTGCCCTGGGCAGCCTGGGACAGGTCTGGACAACATTTTGGGGGAAGAAATTGTTCCTCATGTGCAAGCTAAACCTCCTCTGGGGCAACTTGAGGCCATTTCCTCTTGTCCTGTCCTTGTTGCCTGTGAGAACAGCCCAGCCCCCACCTGGCTGCAGCCTCCTCTCAGGGAGCTGCAGAGGGCAAGGAGGTCTCCCTCAGCCTCCTCTGCTCCAGGCTCAACACCCCCAGCTCCCTCAGCTGCTCCTCCCCAGCCCTCTTCTCCAGACCCTTCCCCAGCTCTGGGGAAAGAGCCTGATGGGTCAGTGCAGGCTGGGGGCTGACCTGCTGGAAAGGAGCTCTGTGGAGCAGGACCTGGGAGTGCTGGGAACAAGCTCCCCACAAGCCAGCAATGTGCCCTTGTGGCCAAGAAGGCCAAAGGAGTGCATGAAGAAGAGTGTGGCCAGCAGGGCAAGGGAGGTTCTCTTCCCACTCGCTCTGCCCTGGTGAGGCCACATCTGGAGTCTTGGGTCCAGTTCTGGGCTCCTCAGTAGGAGGGAAGGACAGGGACGTGGTGGAGAGGGTACAGCAGAGGCTACACAGCTGTTGGGGGGCCAGGAACATCTCTGTGAGGAGCAAAGGCTGAGAGCCCTGGGGCTGGGAGCCTGGAGAGGAGCAGCCCCAGAGGGGATCTGATGAGTGGTGCTCAGTACTTCAAGGGTGGGTGTCAGCAGGATGGGACCAGGCTTGGTTCAGTAGTGCTCAGTGACAGGACAAGGAGCCCTGGTGCAGCTGCCCAGGGAGGTGGTGGAGTCTCCTCTGGGGTCATTCCAAGCCCATCTGGATGTCATCCTGGGTGACCTGCTCTGGCTGAACCTGCTCTGGCAGGGGGTTTGGGTTCAATGGATCTCCAGCTTCCACCCCTACCATTCAGGGATTCTGTGCAGCCTCAGCAGGGCCAAGTGGCTCAGACCCACTGCAGCTGCTGTGGCCTTGTGCTGTGAGGCTGGGGGTGGGCAGGGGACTCAGCAGCTTGGCAGTCTGCACCTCCCAGCCACGGGGTGGAGTGAAGGAGGGCAGGTCCCAGCCACGGGGTGGAGTGCAGGAGGGCAGGGGCAGGGCGCAGGCTCTGCCCGGGACACGGCAGGGCGCTGCTGCGGCCACCAGCGTGCCCTGAGGCAAACAGCATTTCCTCTGGGGTCTCAGTGCCGTCCATCCCCCCCACTGCTGCAGACGGGGCTCTGGAGGGACAGCTGCTGCCTCTCCAGCCAGGCAGGCTGCTCACCCCCCGCACGCCTGCCAGCAGATCTGCTCCGGGAGCGGGGCAGAGCTCCTCTCCCTGCCAAGCCGGGGTCAGACAGGCTGCAGGACAGCTCCGTCTGCCAGCAGGGCAGGCTCTGGCTGGGGAGGCTGAGGAGTCCCCTCGGGCTGGGGTCTGTATTTCGTTACAGAATGTGAAAGCAGAGCAGCTCTGCTGTGTCCTCCTCCAGCGTGGGTCAAAACACGAGCAGCGGCGGCGGGCGGAGGCGCTGGCCCCGGGCCCGCAGGAGCGGCAGCGGCAGGGCGAGGAGCCGGGGGGAGGCGGCTGGCCGGCCGCGGGCAGCGCTCGCAGGGGCTGCAGGGACCAATCTGGCAGCAGGCAGGGGGCCCACTGAAGCTCCGGAGGGAACCCTGCCAGCAGAGAGCTGCTGGAGAAGTCGTTCTTTCCGTCCATGAGACACGAGGTCAGCAGGACCCACCACCTCCTGCCAGCGCTGATAAGAGAGGGAAGAGCCTGATGAGCTTTGTCTCTGGGGGATGGAGGATCCGTTTCACTGCAGCTCCTCGGCACACGGGTTTTCCACGCGGGGCTTTTCTGGCTGGATAAAGCTCTCCCTGATGGAGACCTTGCTCAGAAAGAAGCACCTGGCCTCACTCCCTGGCGGGGAGGAGGCAGCTGAGGGCTGGTCCCCGGTGCTCTGGGTGCAGCTCACCTGCACTCCTGAGCCTGATGGCACTCCAGAGCTCAGCCCAGCTGCCAGGACCAGGCAGCTCTCTGCTCCGGTTCCCAGCACGGCAGCTCCTGAGCATTTTCCCTGCTCTGCTTGAATGCTGCAGCCTGCCCCTGGTTTGGTGTCCTCCCCAGAGGCAGTGAGGGCTCTTGCCTCAAGCACAGGCTCATTCTGGAGGGTAGATGTCCAACAGGGCTTGTATTGGGCTCGGTTCTATTCAGCATCTTCACTGATGACCTCCACCAGGGGACCAATCAGTTTGCAGATGACACTCAGTTGGGTGGCAGTGCTGATCTGCTGCAGGGCAGGACGGCTCTGCAGAGGGATCTGGCCAGGCTGAGGTCAGTGGGATCAGGTTCAACAAAGCCAAGGGCTGGGTCCTGCCCTTGGGGAACAGCAACCCCATGGATGCTCCAGGCTGGGGGCAGAGGGGCTGGAAAGTGCCCAGCAGAGGAGGCCCTGGGGGTGCTGGGTGCCAGCAGCTGGAGAGGAGCCAGCAGTGCCCAGGGGGGCAAGAAGGGCAGCAGCAGCCTGGGCTGGAGCAGCAATGCTGTGGGCAGCAGGAGCAGGGCAGGGAAGGTGCCCCTGGGCTGGGCACTGGGGAGGCCTCAGCTTGAGCCCTGGGTTCAGTTTGGGGCCTCTCACTCCAAGAAGGACCTTGAGGGCTGGAGCAGGGCCAGAGAAGGGCAACAGAGCTGGGGAAGGGTCTGAGAAGAGGGCTGGGGAGGAGCAGCTGAGGAGCTGGGGTGTTGAGTGAGGAGCAGAGGAGGCTGAGGGAGACCTCCTTGCTCTCTGCAGCTCCCTGAGAGGAGGCTGCAGCCAGGTGGGGCTGGGCTCTTCTGCCAAGGAACAAGTGATAGGAAGAGAGGAATGGCCTCAGTTGCACCAGGGGAGGCTGAGTTGGACATGAGGAACAATTTCTTCAGCTAAAGTCTCACTGGGCACTGTGCCAGCTGCCCAGGCAGTGGTGGAGTCCCCATCCCTGGAGGGCTTTCAAAGGTGTTTGGATGAGGAGCTGAGGGCATGGTCTAAGAGCTGTGTGCAGGGAGCTGTTAGGCTGTGGTTGGGCTCCACTGCCTCAGGGTCATTTCCAGCCAGGCCACTCTGTGCTGCTGCTCCATGATGGTTTGGGCTGTGGCACTGAGACTGTGCCTCAGCAGCTCACTCTCCTGGGTGGAGACTGCAGAAGCTGCACTCTGCAGGGTCAGGGCTGCTGCTGCCATGTAGAGGGATGCACAGAGCTGCCTGTGGCTCTGTGCTGTGCCATGCAGAGCTGCAGCCACTGCTGCAGCTTGGCTGCACCACGCTGTGGGCATGGGGTGAGGGATGAAGGCTGAAGCCTTGTACTTAGTTGCCCTGCTTGGCTCCTGGGTGCAGGTGGGACTGCTGCCTCTCTGCAGGACCTCCTGTTGCTGAGGCACAAAGGCCCAGGTGGTAGAGAGCAGCAACACAGAGCTGGGCTCTGCCTAGGGACACGGGATGGCAGAATTCCAGCAGCTGTGGAAGCTGCTGTGACATTTCAATACAATACAATACAATACAACAGGTTGGAAGAGACCTTCAAGATCATCACGTCCAACCAATCCAACCCACCTAAATACAATACAGTACAAAACAGTACAATACAACCCACCTAAACAACTAAAAAACTAAACCCTGGCACCAAGCACCCCATCAAGCCTCTTCTTGAACACCTCCAATGAAGGTGACTCCACCGCTTCCACAGGCAGCTGATTCCAGTGGGCAATCACTCTCTCTGTATAGAACTTCTTCCTAAGATCCAGTCTAAACCTGCCCTGGCGCAGCCTGAGACTGTGTCCTCTTGTTCTGGTACTGGCTGCCTGGGAGAAGGGACCAACCTCTGCCTGGCTACAACCTCCCTTCAGGTAGTTGTAGAGAGCAATAAGGTCACCCCTGAGTCTCCTCCTCTCCAGGCTAAGCAACCCCAGCTCCCTCAGCCTCTCCTCACAGGGCTTGTGTTCCAAACCCCTCACCAACCTTGTTGCCCTTCTCTGGACACGCTCCAGCAAGACAACCTCCTTCCTAAACTGAGGGGCCCAGAACTGGACACAGGACTCAAGGTGCGGCCTAACCAGTGCAGTGTACAGGGGCAGAATGAGCTCCCTGCTCCTGCTGGCCACACTGTTCCTGATGCAGGCCAGGATGCCATTGGCCCTCTTGGCTGCCTGGGCACACTGCAGGCTCATGTTCAGCCTACAATCAACCAGTACCCCCAGGTCCCTCTCTGCCTGGCCGCTCTCAGCCACTCTGACCCCAGCCTGGAGCACTGCCTGGGGTTGCTGTGGCCAATGTGCAGCACCTGGCACTTGGATGTGTTCAATCTCCTGCCCTTGGCCTCTGCCCATCTGTCCAGCCTGTCGAGGTCCCTCTGCAAAGCCTCTCTGCCCTCCAGCAGATCAACTCCTGCCCCAGCTTGGTGTCGTCCGCAAATTTACTGCTGATGGACTCGATGCCCTCATCCAATCATCAATAAAGATGTTGAAGAGCATGGGCCCAGCACTGATCCCTGGGGCACACCACTATTGACAGGCCGCCAGCTGGCTCTGCACCATTCACCACCACTCTCTGGGCTCGGCCCTCCAGCCAGTTCCTAACCCAGCTCAGAGTGCTCCTGACCAAGCCAGGGGCTGACAGCTTGGCCAGGAGTTTGCTGTGGGGGACGGTGTCAAAGGCCTTGCAACACAGAATGCTTCTAAACCACCACAAGGTGTGTGAACCTTCTCCAAAGGAGTCCAAGCCCTGCCTCTATTCTCCTCTGCCTCCATCTTGCTCAGGGTGAGCTCCAGGAGCTCCTCAGCCCAGCACTGTGCTGGGTGTGTTGGTGCTGTACCCACCTGGCACTGCCACAGAAGGCCACTGCTCAGCAGCTTCCCTTCTGAATGCAGGCAGTGCTGGGTGGGACTGGAGGGGCAGGCTGGGTGCAGGGAGCTGAAGGCACGGCTTGGGGGTAGGAGAGATCATGGAAGGTGATCAGAGGGCTGGAGCTACTCTCCTATGGGGCCAGGCTGGGAGAGTTGGGGCTGTTCAGCCAGGAGAAGAGAAGGCTCCAGAGAGACCTCAGAGCAGCCTTGCAGTCCCTGAAGGGGCTACCAGAGAGAGGCTTTTGACAAGGAGTTGTGAGGGAAGTGAAGGCAGGACAAGGGGCAATGGCTTCAGGCTGGAAGAAGCTGATTTAGATTGGGTATTAGGTAGAAGTTCTTCCCCATCAGGCTGGTGAGGCACTGGGGGAGGCTGTCTGGAAAAGCTGCAGAGGGAGTGTGCAGAGGCTGAGCCTCCAGCAGCCTGCTGTGGTGGGAGCTGTCCCTGCCCGTGGCAGGGCACTGCGCCCAGATGGTCTCCAAGGTCCCTTCCGACCCAAACCACTCCATGACCCTTGACTTGGTTGACTGGTTTGATGCGAGCAGGCCTGGCCATGGTGGAGCTGGAGCTGTTTGCAGGAGGGTTTCAGCCCCTCAGGCACCAGTGAGTGGCTCCCCGGAGGCAGCACCGGCTCTGGGCGTTCACAGCCTCAGCTGGTGAGCGCAGGCAGGCTGCAGCACGGACCCTGCTGGAGAGCACCAGGGCAGGCTGCAGGGGCAGCACTCACTGCAGCAAGCTGCCTGTGCTCTGAGCAGCACTGGGGTCCTCTGGCTGTGTGTGGGATCCTGCCCTGGGCTGCCATCATCTCTGGCACACCTCACCGTGGCTGCCCACCTCTCCAGCTGCGCTGGCCAGGCCCATGCTGGGCTCAGGTAAACCTCTGGCCAAAATCCTCCCCTCTGGTGTGGAAAGAGCTCCAGCTGGGCACCCTGGCCCTGTGTGCTGGCCACCAGGTTTCCCTAGGGGAGGATGGCTGCAGCCTGGGTCCTTCAGGAGGCACTGTGGGCTTGCTTTCCCGGGCTGGGCTCCAGCAGGGCCATCCCTGACAGCGGCAGCAGGCCCTTGGTTTCCTGTGATCAGAGGCTGGCATGGAGGAGCACTGACTGGCAGGGCCGTGCCCTCAGGGAGGTGCCCAGCAGCAGAGAGAGCTTTCCTGGCCTGCAGCAGGGTGTGTGCTGAAGCCTGAGAGGTGTGCTGGGAGCCTGCTCTGGAAAGCGTGCAGCAAAGATCAGCAGTAGGAAAGTTCCCCTGGGCTGAGTAACTCGGGAGGTTGCTGCTCCCCCCTCTAGGCCAATGCTGAAGAGTTGTCCTAAGCCCAGGGGCTGGTGCCTGGCTTGCACATCAGCCTGAGCAGCTCTGGCTTTATGTCAGGTCTTGGGCAATGAGCTGAAGCTTCTCACTGTTCTTGCACCACCCTGGGCTCTGGCAGGGTCCTGAGCAGCTTGCATGGAGCTCACACCTCTTGCACAACCTGGCAACCTCTGGCACCTCTGGCCAGGGCAGCTGCCACAGAGCTCCTGAGAGATGCAAGCACAGGCAGCCTCATGCCCCAGCCAGGGGCACAGGACAGCTCTCCCTGTGGGCCTCTGGGTGAGCTCTGCTGGTCCTTGGAGGCTCTGTGAACAAAGATGTCCTCTGGCCTGGCAGACCCAAGCAGCTCGCTTGTGAGCCTCTGGCCTAGCCAGGCCAGACAGGCTGGGGAGCTCTCCTTGCACCTGGGGCTCAGTGATGCTCCCCATCCTCAGGTGCAGGTGCAGGGCGTGGGTCAAAGCTCTGCTGGGGCTTGGCAGAGGGAGCAGGGAGCAGGCACCAGGCCTCGCTCTGCTGGTCAGCATCTGCCTGAGCATGGGGCTGCCCAAATCCCAGAGATTCCTGCTCACAGCAGCCCCAGTGCCAGAGCTGCTGCTCAGGGGAAAACTTCAATGTCAAGAGCATGAGTAATCCCCAAGCTGGCACTCCAGGGTTCACACAGCAGATAAGAGCTAAGGCTGGATTCTCTGAGGGCTTCTTTTATCTCCTTCCTCTCTGTCACAGCTGAAGACGTGAGGAGTATCAGAGAGATGTATTGGCCTTGCGTTCCTGCAGCACTTTCATCACGCTGAGCAGGCACTGACCCCCTGGGCCCACGAACTGGGGAGAGGATTAATGGATTAGGGGAATCCTCTGTCTCAGCAGGACCAGATCTGGGGGGATCTTCACCCTCTGACCCCTCACAGCTCTTCCCTGTTCGCTTGTGAAGCGGTGGTGCTGCTCCTGCTCGGCTCTCAGCCTTCCCCTCAGGGTGAAGAAGAGAGTTTGACCCTCCAGGCAGGAGGCTGGAGGTGGTCTGGTGTGAGGACTTGCAGTGGCCCCGGGGCAGCTCCTTTGGCTGCCAGCGAGGAGACCATCCCCAGGCTGCACCTCCCGGAGTGCTCTGTGCTCCTACCGAGTGGGCATGCTGCAGGAGCTGGCTACAACAGCCTGGCACTAGCAGTGGAGGCACAGAAAGGTGAGAACTGGGCAAGGGCTGGGCAAAGGAAACTCAGAGAGGAAAAGAGAAGATCCCATCTCTGGGAAGATCCCTCTGGGAATGTGAGAGCGGGGAAGCCAGGTAGGAGAGAAGCTGGAGGGAGCGAGGAGGGGACACGGAAAGCTCAGTGCAGCGAGCACAGAGTCTGCCTGAGGGCTCCGTGGTGCTGTGGCACTGCTGGTGGCATGCTGGGCACAGCAGCCCTGGCTGGCAGAGGCCCTTCCCCGAAGCTGTCCCAGCTGTGCATGAGGCAGCTCTGAGGGGGTGATCCCCAGACCTGAGCTGGGTAGCAGAGTGGACAGCGGCTGCTGGTCCCTGCGCTCGGCATGCAGGGGCAGCAGAGGCAGCAGGGGCAGCAGGGGCAGCAGGGGCAGCAGGGGCAGCGTGGGCACCAGGGGCAGCGTGGGCAGCAGGGCAGCAGGGGCAGCAGGGCAGCAGGGGCAGCAGGGGCAGCGTGGGCAGCAGGGGCAGCAGGGGCAGCAGGGGCAGCGTGGGCAGCAGGGGCAGCAGGGGCAGTGTGGGCAGCAGGGGCAGCAGGGCAGTGTGGGCAGCAGGGGCAGCAGGGGCAGCGTGGGCAGCAGGGGCAGCGTGGGCAGCAGGGGCAGCAGGGGCAGCAGGGGCAGCAGGGGCAGCAGGGGCAGTGTGGGCAGCAGGGGCAGCAGGGGCAGCAGGGGCAGCGTGGGCAGCAGGGGCAGCAGGGGCAGCAGGGGCAGCAGGGGCAGCGTGGGCAGCAGGGGCAGCAGGGGCAGCAGGGGCAGCGGGGCAGCAGGGGCAGCGTGGGCAGCGTGGGCAGTGTGGGCAGTAGGGACAGCAGGGGCAGCAGGGGCAGCAGGGGCACTGTGGGCAGCAGGGGCAGCGTGGGCAGCAGGGGCAGCAGGGGCAGTGTGGCAGCAGGGGCAGCAGGGGCAGCAGGGGCAGCAGGGGCAGCAGGGGCAGCGTGGGCAGTGTGGGCAGCAGGGGCAGCAGGGGCAGCGTGGGCAGCAGGGGCAGTGTGGGCAGCAGGGAGCAGGGGCAGCAGGGGCAGCAGGGGCAGCGTGGGCAGTGTGGGCAGCAGGGGCACCTGGGGCAGCGTGGGCAGCAGGGGCAGCAGGGGCAGCATGGGCAGCAGGGGCAGCAGGGGCAGCAGGGGCAGCAGGGGCAGCTGGGCAGCGTGGGCAGCAGGGGCAGTGTGGGCAGCAGGGGCAGCAGGGGCAGCAGCAGGGCAGCAGGGGCAGCGTGGGCAGTGTGGGCAGCAGGCAGCAGGGGCAGCAGGGGCAGCGTGGGCAGCAGGGGCAGCGTGGGCAGTGTGGGCAGCAGGGGCAGCAGGGGCAGCAGGGGCAGCGTGGGCAGCAGGGGCAGCGTGGGCAGTGTGGGCAGCAGGGGCAGCAGGGGCAGTGTGGGCAGCAGGGGCAGCAGGGGCAGCAGGGGCAGCAGGGGCAGCGTGGGCAGCAGGGGCAGCAGGGGCAGTAGGGGCAGCGTGGGCAGCAGGGGCAGCAGGGGCAGCAGGGGCAGTGTGGGCAGTGTGGGCAGCAGGGGCAGCAGGGGCAGTGTGGCAGCAGGGGCAGCAGGGGCAGCAGGGGCAGCAGGGGCAGCGTGGGCAGCAGGGGCAGCAGGGGGCAGTAGGGGCAGCGTGGGCAGCAGGGGCAGCAGGCAGCAGGGGCAGCGGGGGCAGCAGGGGCAGCAGTGGGCAGCAGGGGCATCAGGGGGGCAGGGGCAGGGGGGGGGGGTCAGGGGGCAGCAGGGGAAGCAGGGGCAGCAGGGGCAGCGTGGGCAGTGTGGGCAGCAGGGGCAAGCAGGGCAGCAGGGGCAGCAGCAGGGGCAGCAGGGGGCAGCGGGGCAGAGAAGCAGGGGCAGCAGGGGCAGCAGGGGCAGCGTGGGCAGTGTGGTCAGCAGGTGCAGGGGTGGGCAGCAGGGGCAGTTGTGGGTGGGGGGGGGGGGGCAGGGGCAGCAGGGGCAGCAGGTGTGGGCAGCAGGGGCACAGAGGGGGCAGCAGGGGCAGCTGGCAGCAGGGGCAGAGGGCAGCAGGGGCAGCAGGGGCAGCAGGGGCAGCAGGGGCAGCAGGGGCAGCGTGGGCAGCAGGGGCAGCAGGGGCAGTGTGGGCAGCAGGGGCAGCAGGGGCACCTGGGGCAGCAGGGGCAGTGTGGGCAGCAGGGGCAGCAGGGGCAGCAGGGGCAGCTGGGGCAGCAGGGGCAGCAGGGGCAGCAGGGACAGCAGGGGCAGCAGGGGCAGCAGGGGCAGCAGGGGCAGCTGGGGCAGCAGGGGCAGCATGGGCAGCAGGGGCAGCGTTGGCAGCAGGGGCAGCAGGGGCAGCAGGGGCAGCGGGGGCAGCAGGGGCAGCAGGAGCAGCGTGGGCAGCAGGGGCAGCAGGGGCAGCAGGGGCAGCGTGGGCAGCAGGGGCAGCAGGGGCAGCAGGGGACGCAGGGGCAGCAGGGGCAGCGTGGGGCAGTGTGGGCAGCAGGGGCAGCAGGGGCAGCAGGGGCAGCGTGGGCAGCAGGGGCAGCGTGGGCAGCAGGGGCAGCAGGGGCAGCGTGGGCAGTGTGGGCAGCAGGGGCAGCAGGGGCAGCAGGGGCAGCAGGGCAGCGTGGGCAGCAGGGGCAGCAGGTGGGCAGCAGGGGCAGCAGGGGCAGTGTGGGCAGTGTGGGCAGCAGGGCAGCAGGGGCAGCAGGGGCAGCGTGGGCAGCAGGGGCAGCAGGGCAGCAGGGCAGCAGGGCAGCAGGGGCAGTGTGGGCAGTGTGGGCAGCAGGGGCAGCAGGGGCAGCAGGGGCAGTGTGGGCAGTGTGGGCAGCAGGGGCAGTGTGGGCAGCAGGGGCAGCAGGGGCAGCAGGGGGCAGCAGGGCAGCAGGGGCAGGGTGGGCAGCAGGGCAGCTGGGGCAGCAGGGGCAGCATGGGCAGCAGGGACAGCAGGGGCAGCAGGGCAGCGTGGGCAGCAGGGGGCAGCAGGGGCAGTGTGGGGCAGCAGGGGCAGCAGGGGCACCTGGGCAGGGGGCAGTGTGGGCAGCAGGGGCAGCAGGGGCAGCAGGGCAGCAGGGGCAGTGTGGGCAGCAGGGGCAGCAGGGGCAGGGGGCAGCAGGGGCAGCTGGGGCAGCAGGGGCAGCGTGGGCAGCAGGGGCAGCGTTGGCAGCAGGGGCAGCAGGGGCAGCGTGGGCAGCAGGGCAGCAGGGGCAGCGTGGGCAGCAGGGGGCAGCAGGGGCAGCAGGGGCAGCAGGGGCAGCGTGGGCAGCGTGGGCAGTGTGGGCAGCAGGGGGCAGCAGGGGCAGCAGGGGCGGCAGCAGGGGCGCAGGGGCAGCAGGGGCAGTGTGGGCAGCAGGGCAGCAGGGGCAGCAGGGGCAGCGTGGGCAGCAGGGGCAGCAGGGGCACTGTGGGCACCTGGGCACAGGGTGAGGACCTGGCAGTGTCCAGCCTAGTGCAGAGGGCTGGGGAAGCGCCGAGCTCCTGGCAGTGGTGCCTGGCTGAGCTGCAGCCAGAGAGGGGCAGTGGGCACAGGCTGCCCGCCCTGTGGGTGCTCAGTGGTGCAGGCAGGCTTGGGCATGGGAAGGTCACTGCTGGAGCAGATGGAGTGGGTTTGCCTGCACCTCCCAGGCGTGAGCCCGGGAGCAGGTGGTGACTGTCTCGGCTCTGTCTGTGAGCCACAACTCCTCCCAGTCACCAATCATTGCTCCAAATGTTTGGATGCTGGGAATGCACCACAAATTCCAGCCTGTGCCCTTGGATGCTGCTCCAGGTGGATCCTGTGCACCTCAGTCTGGTCTGGCAGACTGGGAGGGAAGTGGGAGTGCTTCTGGTCCGTCTGAAGAGGAGCCAGCAGTGTGCTTGGGTGGGCCAGAAGGCCACCAGCAGCCTGGCCTGGAGCAGCAACGCTGCAGCCAGCAGGAGCAGGGCAGGGATTGTGCCCCTGGGCTGGGCGCTGGGGAGCCCACACCTTGAATCCTGGGTTCAGTTTGGGTCCTCTCACTCCAAGAAGGACAGTGGGGGCTGGAGCAGGTCCAGAGAAGGGCAACAAAGGTGGGAAAGGGTCTGGAGAGCAGGGCTGGGGAGGAGCAGCTGAGGGAGCTGGGGGTGTTAGCCTGGAGCAGAGGAGGTGAGGGAGACCTCCTTGCTCTCTGCAGCTCCTGAGAGGAGGCTGAGCCAGGTGGGGGCTGGCTCTGCTGTCTAGTCTCAGGTGATAGGAGAGGAAATGTCCTGAAATTGTGCCAGGGGAGGCTGAGGTTGGAGAGGAGGAAAAATGTCTTTGGTGCCAGAGTGGTCAGGGCCTGGCAGAGGCTGCCCAGGGAGGTGGTGGAGTCCCATGGCTGGAGGGTGTTGCAGCAAGCTGTGGCCATGGCTCTGGGGCCATGGTTTGGTGGCCATGGTGGGGCTGGGTTGCTGGTTGGACTGGGTGATCCTAGAGAGCTTTTCCAACCCAACCCATTCTGTGGGTCCATGATTCTGTGCTCTCAGGCTGTGGGATGTCCTTTTGCAGGGTGAATTCTACACACTACATCCCAGCCCACCGGCTCAGTGTGGGCTGCTCACCTGGTGAAGCTCACAGGTCACTTCCTTAGCTATTCCTGGTGGTGTCCAGGTGCTGGCTCAGTCTTGGAACCAAGTAAAAGCCAAGCCTCTGCCCAAACATCTCTGTGGGTGTCAGGGGAGTGCTGAGGAGAATCCTCACACCCCAAGAGCCATCTGAGCACTTTGATGCCCCCAGCCAGAGTCTCATGTGTTTGCTGTTTGACTGCCAGGACAGACTCCAGCTGGAGGATGGAAGAGTCTTCCAGGAAAGCAGCCTCCTGCCAGGCTGGGCAAGGGGCTGGCAAGCCCAGTTCTGGGTGCCTGACTTGACTGATTTGGGCAGCCCAAGCCTGCTCTCAATGGCACTTGAGACAGCTGTGTTTGGACAACTTTAATCCCCCTGATCTCATCTCACACACAGTGTCCTGGGCTTTGGCACCAGCACCACCCTCCCCATCGGGCCTGGTACCTCTGGAGTAAACCAAATCTGAGCTGAGGGCAATTAAAGCTCAGATTTCCCCTCCCAGATTGAAGCCTGGCTGTTGGCAGTGGCAGCCCTGGTGAGGAAGAATCATTGCAGTTCAGGTCACTCAACACTTTTCATCTCAAGGGTCTGTCTTCATTTGTCAGTAGCTGTGATGGATGCCCTGGAGCAGGGTTCCTCATGCCTGGGGCTGGGTTTGTTTGAAGCATTGCTCTGAGCTCAGCTGGGCTGCACCAGGGCAGGAGGCTGGAGTGGCAGGAGCTGATTTTGCCATTTCTCACCATTCTGATGGCTTTCATCTTGAGAAGCTCCAGCCCATGCAGGCTATGGAGGAGCACATGACACTTGGCAGGGGTGCTGGTGTGGATGTCAGGATGTGTCTCTTGCTATCCTAGAGAAGAGATGCCCAAATTTGGGAAGGTTCAAAGTGTTTGAGAAGTCTCAGTTCAGGCAGCCCCACTGCAGACCAGCTCGAGCCTAGCACCGAGACTCTGGCAGGAGTTTGGCTGCACTGGGCCTGATGCAGCCCTCCTCCCTGCCCTGTCCTCTCCTGGTCCTGCTGCAGCCCTCCTCCCTGCCCTGTCCTCTCCTGGGCCTGATGCAGCCCTCCTCCTGCCCTGTCCTCCCTGGTCCTGCTGCAGCCCTCCTCCCTGCCCTGTCCTCTCCTGGTCCTGCTGCAGCCCTCCTCCCTGCCCTGTCCTCCCCTGGTCCTGCTGCAGCCCTCCTCCCTGCCCTGTCCTCTCCTGGTCCTGCTGCAGCCCTCCTCCCTGCCCTGTCCTCTCCTGGTCCTGCTGCAGCCCTCCTCCCTGCCCTGTCCTCCCCTGGGCCTGCTGCAGCCCTCCTCCCTGCCCTGTCCTCCCCTGGTCCTGCTGCAGCCCTCCTCCCTGCCCTGTCCTCCCCTGGTCCTGCTGCAGCCCTCCTCCCTGCCCTGTCCTTCCCTGGTCCTGCTGCAGCCCTCCTCCCTGCCCTGTCCTCCCCTGGTCCTGCTGGAGGCAGCCCTGTGAGAGGAAGCAGGCTCTGGGGGTGACCATCCTGGGAAGCCACACAGAGCCTGGAGGGCAAGGAAGAACATGTGGACATGGGGGGAGGTGGAGTCAGGAGCACAAAGAGGAGTGAGAGGGAACAGGGTGGGGATCCAGGTGGGGAATGGGCAGGATGGGCACTGGGAAGGGGAATGGGTCCAAGACAAGGTGATGCTGGTGGAGAAGCAGAAAGGGGAGCAAGGTGGTGTGAGGCCACTTGGGACCTCAGAGCTGCAGGACCCGAGGATGAGTGAAGCAGTGCACAGCAGAAGGGTGGCTCTGGGCTCCGGTGCAAGGGGCTGCGAGCTGGGTGAGAGCGCAGGCTGCAGGCTGAGCCCCAGGGATCGGAGGGAGGAGCTGGTTGGCACTGAGATCACCTTGCAGCTTCAGCTGTGCCCAGGCCTCCTGTTGATAGCCATGCAAAGGAAATGGGAGAGCCCTTTGGCCCCGGGGGTGGGAAACCTCATGGCTCCAAGGAGGTGGAGAAGCAGAGCCCAGCGCAGCCGGCAGAGCTGGGCTGCTCCTGGGGCTGCCAGCTCCCATGCTCAGAGCCACCAGCAGCCCTCAGCAGGGGCCCTCCTGCAGGCACAGAGCAGCACCCCAGAAGGGAAGGGATCCAGCCACAGCCTGTCTGGGTTACAAATCTAGACTCTGACAAAGGTGTGCCAGACCCTGGAGGGCAGAGGCCTGCTGGCTGCACCTCCACCGCTGGCAGTGCTGCTGTCACCAGCCTGCTGCTCGCACTGAGGGCTCGGGGGCGTTTATGTATTGATTTATTGAGCTGCCAAGCCGCTCTCCAGCATTGTCCTCCGGGCCTGGCCCACCAGATGACTGCAAACTGGCCAATGTGGTCCCCATCCCCAAGAAGGGTCGGATGGAGGAACCTGGAAGCCCCAGGCCTGGCAGCCTGACCTCAGTGCCAGGGAAAATGATGGAGCAGATTATCCTGGGGGCATCACTGTGCACGCAGGATGGCCAAGGGCTCAGGCCCAGCCAGCATGGATCAGGAAGGCAGGTCCTGCCTCTCCAACCTGATCTCCTTCCATGCAAAGGTGATGACTGGGTGGGTGGGGCAGGCTGTGGATGGAGTCTGCCTGGACTGCAGCAAGGCCTTTGACACCGTCCCCCCAGCAAGCTCCGGCCAAGCTGTCAGCCCCTGGCTTGGACAGCAGCACTCTGAGCTGGGTTAGGAACTGGCTGGAGGCTGAGCCCAGAGAGTGGTGGTGAATGGTGCCCACAGCCAGTGGCAGCCAGGCCCCAGTGTGCCCCAGGGAGCAGTGCTGGGCCCCAGCCTGTTCAATATCTTATTGATGATCTGGATGATAGGATGGAGACAGTCACAGCAAAGGTGCAGATGACACACCAAGCTGGGAGCAGATGTTGGTCAGTCAGAGGGCAGAAGGGCTCTGCAGAGGGACCTCGACTGACTGGGCAGATGGGCAGAGGCCAACAGGATGGCATTCAACAAGTCCAATTGCCAGGGGCTGCCACTTTGGCCACAGCAACCCCATGCAGAGCTACAGGTGGGTCAGAGTGGCTGAGAGCTGCCAAACAGAGAGGGACGGGGGGTGCTGATCGACAGCTGCCTGAACATGAGCCAGCAATGTGCCCAGTGTGCCAAGAAGGCCAATGGCATCCTGGCCTGCATCAGGAACAGTGTGGCCAGCAGGAGCAGGGAGCTCATTCTGCCCCTGTACACTGCACTGGTTAGGCCACACCTTGAGTCCTGTGTCCAGTTCTGGGCCCCCTCAGGTTAGGGGAGGTTGAGTTGCTGGAGCGTGTCCAGAGAAGGCAACAAAGGCTGGGGAGGGGGTCTGCAGCACCGCCCTGTGAGGAGAGGCTGAGGGAGCTGGGGTTTGCTTAGCCTGGAGGAAGAGGAGGCTCAGGGAGACCTTCTTGCTCTCCCCAACTCCCTGAAGGAGGCTGTGGCCACGTGGGGGGTGGGCTCTTCTCCCAGGCAGCCAGCACCAGAACAAGAGGACACAGTCTCAGGCTGGGCCAGGGGAGTTTAGGCTGGAGGTGAGGAGAGAGTTCTTCCCAGAGAGAGAGATTTGCCATGTGCTGCCCAGGGAGGTGGTGGAGTCACCATGTCTGGAGGTGTTCAGAAAAGGATGTTGGATGTGGCACTTGGAGCCATGGGTTAGTTATTCAGGAGGTCTGTGGTGCCAGGTTGACTGGATGATCTCTGAGGTCTTTTCCAAACCTTACTGATCTGTGATTCTATGATCAGGAAACAGCAAGGACCTCAGGGACA